>MU729140.1:24252-47390 GCA_026770625.1 Nicotiana glauca
GGGGGGAGCTTAGGAACAGTTGGGTTTTTTATCTTTATTTCGATCTAATATTTGACCATATCGGCAAAGATTCAAGGAAAGAGGAATGGGGATTTTGAATGAGGGAGTTTAGGGTGTAAATTTAGGGTCGATTGGACCACCGGAATCGTCGTAAGGAGATTTTTGGTGGGTGTTTTCTGGCAGAGACGGTGGGGGTTTCATGGCGGCAAAGTTTAGATGTGGTGAGAGAGGGAGACGAAGTGAGGGGGTTCTGATGGGGGGCATCGATCTTTTCAGACACTAATATAATAATGGACAAATCAGTTCTGGGCCGTTGGATTGATAAGATCAAACAGATGAGATCAATTGAGGAAAAACGGGGTCATTTGAGTATGGTGGCGACTTGGAACGGGTATTTTGATGGGTTTGGCCGGGTATTTTGGGGGTTTTAATTGGGCTTCGGGCAATTTCAATCAATTTGGCCCAAAATCTATTTTCTCCAATTTCATTCAAAATTCTTTTTCTTTCTTTTCCCCCCTTTCAATAATTTTTAATTAAAAATCCTAATAATTAAAAATACTAAATTACCTAGAATATGAAAAATTAAACTAATTAACTATTTACAAAATTATAAAACTACTTTAATCCTAAATTAAAATAGAAAAATGAATAAAAAGGAAAAAATGTAGAAACTAGCCATTTTTGTGATTTTCATTTTTAATAAAGCAAATAATTAATTACTCCTAAAAATATAAAAATAAATCCTAAATGCAATGCATGATATTTTTGGTATTTTCACAATTTAAATAAACTTAAACATGCATAGAAATGCAAATAATTAAATAAAAATCCTACAAAATTCCTAAAATAACAAATAATTAAAGGAAGAAACCTAATTATTAAAATTTTGTACGAGTAACCCATGTGGGGAAAAAATCACGTGCTCACAGCTGTCCCTCTTTGCTCGGAGACACGAAGGGTTTCTAGCAAAGATAAAATGAACAATTATGAGGGATTTTTGCCCGTTTGAAACTCCACCAGAAGCATTTTGTTTTAAAAGGGTATGGCCAAACCTTCCTTCTTCAAAGGTTTCCTACATATCATTGGCTATAGAGGAATCTGATCAGTGTAGTTTTGGAAGTTTTAGTAGCTCGGACTGTCAGGAAAGCTGTGATTTTACTGCTGTTGCTGCTTTTTCTGCTTGCTGAGCTCTTTATTACATTAAAAATGGAAAATAACAAGCCAAACTAGCTAAGCCTATCAACTACGAGTTACAAGATTCCTATCTATAAATCTCTTAAAGATTCATCTTGAGTCTTAGCTGGTTCTCGATGTAGACTCCGATTTGAATCTTGATGCTCGTCAGCTGTAGGTGCTGGTTCTTCCTTCAGTTTCGGATCAAGGTGGGACATGCGAAGCTTGTGGCTTTAATAAAATCTTGAGCAGTCCGCATCTTTCTCCGCTTTAACCTTTTGAATTTATTGTTTTTGTTCCTTTTCTTCTTTTCTTTATTTTAGATTGAGACTCATTCTTTTGGTCATCTCGCCTCCTATGCCTCGAGATGAAACCTGCTCAGACACCCAACACAAAAAAACAAATGACATTTTCTGCCCCAGTTTTCACTGGAAAAATTTCATGAGTTATTGGCAACTAAAATCTAAACTACCTCTTCATTGAAAGCAATAAAAATCATAATTGTGTACCCTTGGGAATAGGGCATGAAGCACTAAATCGGGTAGATTGCCAGGTTATGCTGGGAAAATGACCGGGTTATGCGAGAAAAGAAAAGGGTCCTCGGGTTATGCTGGGGAAGTCCGCGGGTTATGCTGGGATACCAAAAAAAAAGGTCCTTGGGTTATGCCAGAGAGGTCATTGGGTTGTGCTGGGACAAAACAAAAAAGGTGCTTGGGTTATGCCAGGAAGGTCCATAGGTTATGATGGGATAAAAAGAAAAAAAGGTCCTTGGGTTATGCAAGTGAGGTCCACTGGTTATGCCGGGATAAAAGAAGAATGGTCCTTAGGTTATGCCAGGGAGGTCCATGGGTTATGACGTGATAAAAGAAAAAAGTTCCTTGGGTTATGCGAGGGAGTCCCACGGGTCATGTCGAGATAAAAGAAAACGGTCCTTGGGTTATGCCAGGGAGGTCTACGGGTTATGTCGGGATAAAAGAAAAAGGTCATTGGGTTATGCCAGGGAGGTCCACAGGTTATGTCGGGATAAAAGAAAAAGGGTCCTTGGGTTATGCCAGGGAAGTCCATGGATTATACCGGGATAAAAGTAATAAATGGTCCTTGGGATACGCCTGGGAGGTCCATGGGCTATGCCGAGATAAAAGAAAATGGTCCTTGGGTTATGCTAGGGAGGTCCATGTGTTATGCCAGGATAAAAGAAAAAACGTCCTTGGGTTATGCCAGAGAGGTCCACAGGTTATGCCGGGATAAAAGGAAAAAGGTCCTTGGGTTATTCCTGGGAGGTCCATGGGTTATGCCGGGATAAAATAAAAAAGGTCATTGGGTTATGTCAGGGAGGTCCACGGGTTATGCCGGGATAAAAGGAAAAAGGCCCTTGGATTATGCTAGGGAGGTCCAAGGGTTATGTCGGGATAAAAGACAAAAGGCCCTTCGTTTATGCCAATGATGTCCACGGGTTATGTCGGGATTAAAAAAAGGGGTCCTTGAGTTATGCTTAGGAGGTCAGCGGGTTATGCCGCGATAAAAGAAAAAAGGTCCTTGGGTTATTCCAGGGAGGTCCACGGGTTATACCGGGATAAAAGAAAAAAGTCTATGATTATGTTAGGGAGGTCCAAGGGTTATGTTGGGATAAAAAGAAAAAAAAGTCTTTGGGTTATGCATGGAGGTCCATGGGTTTTGCCGGGATAAAAGACAAGATGCCCTTGGATTATGCAAGGGAGGTCCATGGGTTAATACGAGATAAAAGAAAAAAGGCCCTTGGGTTATGCCAGGGAGGTCCACGGGTTATGCCGGGATAAAACAAAAAGGTCCTTGGGTTATGCCAGTGAGGTCAACGGGTTATGCTGGGATAAAAGAAAAAGGGTCCTTGGATTATGCTAGGGAGGTCCACGGGTTATGTCGGGATAAAATAAAAAAAAAATTGGGTTATGCCGAGATAATAGAAAAAAGGTCCTTGGGTTATGTCAGGGAGGTCCCTGGGTTATGCCAAGGAGGTCCACGGGTTATGTCAGGATAAAAGAAAAATGGTCCTTGGGTTATGCCAAGGAGGTCCACGGGTTATGCCGGGATAAAAGGAAAAAAGGGTCCTTGGGTAATACAATGGAGGTCCACGAGTTATGCCGGCATAAAAGAAGAAGGTCCTTGGGTTATGCTAGAGAGTTCCACGGGTTATGCCGGGATAAAAGAAAAAAGGTCCTTGGGTTATGCCGGGGAGGTCCACTAGTTATGCCGGGATAAAAGAAGAAGGTCCTTGGGTTATGACAGGGAGGTCCATGGGTTATGCTGGGATAAAAGAAAAAGGTTCTTAGGTTATGGCAAAGAGGTCCACGGATTATGCCGCGATAAAAGAAAAAGGCCCTTAGGTTTTTCTAGGGTGGTCCACGGGTTATGCCGGGATGAAAGAAAAAAGGTCCTTGGGTTATGCTAGGAAGGTCCACGGGCTATGCCCAGATTTGACCTGATTTCAAATTTTGGGGTATAATTTAGTACTTTTCTTGTGGAATTGATCCCTTTAGCCTATATTGATTATATTTTACTACTTGTTGTTAGAGTCAGGACGTTTGGAGACCGATTTGAGATGAAAAGGCATTTCGAAGTAAAGATTTGCTTGGTTTGAGGTAAGTTACGCTTTGAAACTTGGTTGTAAGGGTTCAAAACCCCGTATTATTTGTTATGTGATTTGCATTGAGGCGACTCACATGCCAAGTGATGGGCGTGCGGGTGTGCACCCGAAGAATTATGACCTGGTTGATTCAATGGCAATGTATAATGACTTTATCTTGTTGATATCCGTGTTTTCATCATGTGATAAAGTAATTGAGCTTTCAATCATGCTAGATATCATCTAAGGTTTTATGCCGGTACTGTTGGGACCCCTATTGGTCATTTCTTGCTGTAATCTCACTGATTTCGTTGATATCATGTACTCATCCATGTTCATGCATTTCATATCATATCTCTGTCTCGGTTGTTATTTATAGATACATCATATCATTGTTTCAGGCTAGTTTTCATGATATTTTGAGCCCGTGAGTGAGACTAGGTAGATTGATGACTGAGTGAGGCAAAGAGCCTGATTATGAGTGACAGTTATGGGATTGGGCTGTAAAGCGTAGCGATTATATTTATTTGTGATAGCGCTTTGGCTGTAGAAGCCCCTCTGAAGTCTGTACACACCCCCAGTGAATGCGGTTGATATTATGGAGGGATGGATCTTACCTGGACATGGATCTTGTCCGAAAATACTTGATACCTGGAGATAGATCTTCTCCCACGGCTGGATTAGCCTTCCTCGATACAGCGTGGCAGATGGTTAGTGGTGTATAGATTCCAGGATGGATCTTCCCTAGGCCATATAGGCCATATACAGTACCGAATGGTTGAGCATTTGATAGTATGAACACATGAGGCTGACAGCATGGTACATCACACATAGCATATGCATTGGCATGTAGAGATAGTAGAGATTATATTCTTTACATTTTTCGGACATCAGAGTTCGGAAACTATCGAGGTAGCTGCATGGCATTTTCAGGCCTTGACTCTTCTTATTTGTCTCTATTTGTACTTCAATTTTTATTCTCTAGACACTGTAGTGGATTGCATTCTGGTTTAGACACTAATGTAATCAATGACACCTTGGTTTTGGGTTGGATTGTATTCTATTTTCAAAAAGGTTTCTTCGGTGTTAACAACTTCAGTATTTATTTTCAAAGTTATTCTTACCGTGATGAGTTGTTAAGCAGAGGCTGGCCTAGTTCCATGGCAGACGCCATTACGACAGATGATTTTGGGTCGTAACAAGTTGGTATCAGAGCCTAGGTTACATAGGTCTCACGAGTCATGAGCGAGTTTAGTAAAGTCTTGCGGATCAGTACGGAGACGTCTGTACTTATCTTTGAAAGGCTGCAGAACCCTTAGTAAACTTTACATTTTTGAATTCTTGTTTTTGGAATATGTTAATTCTTGTAACTAAATTTCTATTCTTCTATTATCTCACATAAGATGAGGACACGTACTACTAGGCAGGGCGGATAGCCACTTGCACCACCAGCCAGGACTGCGAGAGGCCGAGGTAATGGTAGTGGTCGCGGTAGGAGCAGAGGTGCAGCTCGATCAACATCCGGGGAAGCATCTGTAGATCCACCAATTGCCCCAGTTCAGGATCAGGTCCAAGTTGTGGATGCACCAGCAGGAGCAGCTGCGGCACCAGTTGCGCCCATTATGATTCCAGGCCTTCAAGAGTCCTTACATCATATTTTGACCATGTGCACAAGTCTTGCTCGGTTGGTCTCTGTTCTGGCTGCATCAACCACTTCTCAGGCTTGGGGAGGCACTCAAACTCCCCCCGCCTGTACACCTGAGCAGGTTATGCAGGGACTCTAGACACCGGGGGCACTATCATCCTAGCCGGTGGCAACTGCTCACGCCCATGTGGGTTTTGCTATGACTAATGTTGGGCAACAGAGACTAGAGAGGTTTGGTAGACATCAGAAACCATCCTTCAGTAGGGTAGAGTCCGAGGATGCCCAGGGTTTATTAGACAGACGTCAGAGGATCCTCAGTATAGCAGGTATTCTGGAGACTAGTGGGGTATCGTTCACTACTTTTCAGTTTACTGGAGCAGCCTTTACCTATTGGGAGGCTTATTAGAGGCATAGGCCGGTTGGTGCTGTGCCACTTACGTGAAAGAGTTCTCTGTTTTCTTCTTGGTGAAGTATATGCCGCAATCTCGCAAAGAGAATCTGCGTAGATAGTTCGAGATGTTGCATCGGGATGATATGACAATGACGCGGTACGAGGTATGGTTTTTTGAGTTGACCCACATGTGGTTTGGCTAGTTTCTACTAATAGGGAGAGGATCAGGAGGTTCATTGATGGTCCACATTTCAGTTGGGACTATGATCAGAGAGAGGGTTTCTGGTTCTACTTTTGATGAGGGTGTTGACATTGCTTGGGAGATAGAGTCTGTCCACAACTAGGAGCGGGTTGAGAGGGGGAAGAGGTCTCGTGGATTAGGTAGTTTTTGTGGTGTTCCTTCTGTAGGTAACTTTCAACATGACAAGGGTCATCCCTATAGGAAAGCTTAGTTGGCTCGTCCAGTTTATCATGGTTCATCATCTAGCCATGGTTATCACAATTCCAACAGGGTGACTCATCTCCCAATACCCTTCCAGCTCAAAGTTCATCTCATGCACTATCATCTTAGGGTTTATATATGTCGGGTTTTTCTAGCAGTTATCTCGGTGCTCGGGGCTCTATACTTCCCCTATCGCCATTTAGAGGTAGAGGTTGCTTTGAGTGCGGAGATTTGGGTCATATCAAGAGGCATTGTCCCCGCCTTTTGGAGGCTCATCTAAGTAGAGGAGTCAGCCTTCGACTTCAGCAACAGTTACTTCATCACCCGCCCCGCTAGCTCGGGATAAATCTCAGCCAACTAGTTGTTGCCATAGAGGAGGAGGCCGATCAGGTGGTGGTCGGGTTCGTTTCTATGCACTTCTTGCTAGACCAGATGTTATTGCTTCTGACACAGTGATCATAATTGTTGTCTCGATTTGTCACCGAGATGCTTCTATATTATTTGACCTTGTTTCCACCTATTTTGATGTATCATCATATTTTACTCATTATCTAGATATGCCCCTTGAGTCTTTAGTTTTATCTGTTCATGTATCTACACCAGTGGGTGATACTATTATTGGGGACGGTATGTATTGGTCATGTGTAGTGACTATTGGGGGATTAGAGATTAGAGTCGATCTTCTGTTGCTTAATATGGTTGATTTTGACGTGATATTGGGAATGGATTGGTTGTCTCCCTGTAATGCTATTTTAGATAATCATGTTAGGATTATGACATTGGCAATGCCGGGGTTGCCATGTATCGAGTGGCGAGGTTCTTTAGATTATGTCCCCACTAGAGTGATTTTATATTTAAAGGCCCGGCGGATGATTGTGAAGGGTTATTTATCTTACTTGGCCTTTGTGGGGGATGTTAGTGCTGAGACCCCTACTATTGACTCTGTTCCGATGGTGTGAGATTTTTCGGATGTATTTCATGCAGACCTGCTGGGCATGCCGCCCGATAGATATATTGACTTTGGTATTTACTTGGTGCCAGGCACTCAGCCCATTTCTATTCCACTGTACCGTATGGCACCAGCAGAGTTGAAGGAGTTGAAGGAATTAAAGGAGAAGCTTGGGGAATTCCTTAAGAAGGGGTTTATTAGGCCTGGTGTGTCACCTTGCGGTGCACTGGTCCTGTTTGCGAAGAAAAATGATGGCTCTATGAGGATCTGCATTGATTATAGGCACTTGAACAAAGTCACAATCAAGAACAAATATCCTTCGCCGCGTATTGATGACCTATTTGTCGAGCTTCGGGGAGCGAGAGTGTTCTTTAATATTGATTTGTGGTCAGGGTATCACTTGTTGAAGATTTGGGACTCGAATATTCTTAAGACAACTTTTAGGACCCGTTATGGTCATTATGAGTTCCTTTTGATGTCTTTTGAGCTGACCTACGCCCCAGCAGTGTTCATGCATCTCATGTCAAATTAAAGTATAATATATTGGTAATTCTGAGGTTTAATTAATTAAAGAGAGTCGCCACCTAATTATTTCAAAGGTGAATTAGGACACCAATTTTAGCTAAAATAGTGCTTAAAGAATAATTCTATTTATATGGTCCGCTTAGTTTTAGAAATTCTAGGTAAGGGTTCTAGTTAATCATATAGGGAATGTTTTAAAAGCACCCTATGTGATCTGTTAATTACGGTTAACCGGCCAAACTTAGATTAAATAATAGCTTTAAAAAAATGTTTGATGTGAAGTGGTCAAAATCTTTTATAGTAATTGAAAAAGAATAATTTAAAGAAATCTCAATGCACTAGAACGGCTTTAAAAGAAGACAAATTTGAAAATTTTGAATTAGCAAAATACGTTTAGATTCCAGAAAGTAAGCTAAAATGTTTTTATGATGTAATGGAAATTTTATTAAGCTTATAACTTGAGGAAAAATAAATAAACCGCAATCATATGTATTTTAGAAAAATACTCAACTAGACTTAAGCATCTTTTGCTTACTAAAGTCTAATTCAACATCATTAAAAAGATTTTGATGAAAAGTTTTAGAAAGAAGCGTCATTTGACAAAGAAATATTAAGCTATTATATCTAAAGGCTACAATTTATGTGATTAAGATAGTAGCGATTATCGGTAGTAAGGAGTAAAGATTTCGAAAAACCAAATACACCATGCAAAAATAAATTTTAACATATAATCGCATAAGTTAGGAGATAAACTGAAATCACACAAGTAAGGTAAATAGCATGAATAATAAGGAAAAAGAAATAAAAACGCTATAGGCATCCTCAAGTATTTGCTTGTTTTCTTGCTATCCGATGCATTCTAATGTGCTGTATTGATTCCACGCTCGGGTATGGGGGAGTCTTGCATTAAGACTCCACATGTTTACTCCAAGTGTACATGTAAAGAAAGAGAAAATAAAAATTAGAGGAAGAAGTCTAATTTATTGATGATGTATTAATAAAGGTGAAACCAATAAATCAAGAAATCTCATGGTCTTTTAGGTTTCAGCAACTAAAGCTATTTAAATAGGAGAAGGAATACAGGAAAACTATCAGATGTGTTACTTCAACAAGCAATTCTATTTTTAAAAGACTAAATAGTGTCCTAGAGTACCATCTATTTGACGAAAAAATCAATCTAATGCTACAAGCCCCATGCTTCATTAAAGTCATATAGGTCAACAAAAAGATGTCAAACCTATGGAGAGGATCTGAAAATATGAATAAGAAGGCTTGCACTAATATTTTATATTAGACATAGCAACATGTATTTCGTGGTAGTTAAAACCCATTTCGGCAGAAGATATTTTAGATCCTATAGGTACAAGTCTTTCTAAGTCATAAAAGGAAACTTGTATGCATAACTTTTTAGATGTCGACATAGAATACAAATTTCATATTTTATAATCCATTTTAACAACTGAAAAAAATTTGCCTTTAAGATGAGTTTACAACAGGGAAGAGAAGAAAATACTTAGACTAAAATATAATGCAGTCAATAAGTCAGGCATCAGTTACATTAAGTAACTCGCAATAAAGCTCAGGGAACTATCTTTATAATAGTAAAGCAAGGGTCCTAAGTCATCGTCGCTGCTCTTAGTGTATTCTAATACAAAAGCACATGTAAAAATCATAGTTCTAACAGAGACTTGCGACATACTTCTTTAACATTAAGTATAGATTTCTTAACTCAAACATGTAACCTCATAGCGCCATATTTATGCAAAAGTAACTTTAAATAGGTCATCTGTTCAATTGAAAAAGTTAAAATATACTAGTATCTATTACAGTGAATTAGTCCACAAGGCTCAATGTGTAGTCATATAGGTAAGATGCTCACAAGACTTTTTAAAATATTGATCAATTGGATTTCTTTTTCTCGAATGGCCAGGATATGTATATGGCTTGAGCATACGAACAATAAGAAAATCCTAACACATGTTTCTACTAAAGAACTCAAAAAAAAAAAATACACTAAGGATGATGATTTATAACCAAATAACAAATTAAAGAAATTAACAAACAGCATACTGAAATTTATATGTGCGACATACAAAAGCAAAATAAGACACTAAAATTATTGCGTAACATGAACAAATTAAACTTATGAATCGAAGAGAGAAGGCAAACCGACCTTTTTGTGGGCAGTGAACTAGGAGCGGCCTCTGATCTACTCACGTACAATTCTCATATGAAAGAAATTAGAATGCTTCTATTTTGGCTTGAAAGCCAACAAAATATTAAAAAGAAAGCTAAAGTTTTGGGGAAAACAACAATGGTGATCAAATAGCTAGCAGTAGATTTTAGTGGGGAGAGGCAGCGGCTCCGAGTTGTCTCAAAGGGTGAAGGCAACGGTTGAAAACCTTGATCCAAAATTGATGCAAAAAGATGTATTTATAGGGATAATTTTTAGGGCTAGGGAACCATTGAGCGGGAATCAAACTAATTAATCGTTTGAATTTTGAACAAAAGCTAATTGAACGTTGGATTAAATCTTTGATATAGACACCAAATCTGCATTCTCTGGAAAGCAATTTTGTCTCTTTCTCATGATCCTCGTTTGACCGAGCTTTTCTGGGAGAGAAGAACATTGAAGAGGCAACAAGGAAGAGAAATGAGAGGGTGTTTTCAAAATAATGGCATGGACAAGCTCTGTCAAGGTTACAAGGTACTGAGCATTTAACATGAAAAGGGAAGAAGATGGGAGGTGTGCGTCTGTTTTGATAGAGAATAGACACTAGGTGATTTTTAGGATTAGGCTTTGAGTTGGGCTGCTAGGAGAATCAAGAAAAGTGATATACTTTTTGCAAAAGACGCTAAGAATGATATTAAAAAAAATGCAGTAACCATAATAATAATAAGAACTTTAATAATAATAGCAAATAGGCGCAGTTTGTATTAAAATAAATAGTAGAATAACTACCTTATATTATTAGTGATATTAGAAGTTTAAAGAAATAATTTGGAAGAAAGGAGGGAAAAAATTGGGTATCAACACACTCTCATAGCTAGGAAGAGCATGCCCAGTATTTTCGAATTGTGTTGCAACGGTTGAGGGTGGAGAAGCTTTATGCTAAGTTCTCCAAGTATGAGTTCTAGCTCAGTTCAGTGGCATTCTTGGGGCACGTGGTGTCTAACGAGGGTATTGCAAGTAGATCCAAAGAAGATAAAGGTGGTTCAGAGTTGTAACAGACCGTCCTTAGCTACAGAGATTCAGAGCTTTCTTGGGTTGGCTGGTTATTACCGCCGGTTCGTGTAGGGTTTCTCCTCTATTGCATCGCCCTTGACAAAATTGACCCAAAAGTCTGCTCCTTTCAGGCGGTCGGATGAGTGTGAGGAGAGCTTTCAGAAGCTCATGACTGCTTTGACCACAACTCCAGTTCTAGTTCTACCATCAGCTTTTGGTTCTTATACAGTATATTGTGATGATTTTCAGATTGGTATAGGGTGTGTTTTGATGTAGGAGGGTAGGGTGATTGCTTATGCTTCACGCCAGTTGAAGCCCCATAAGAAGAACTACCATGTTCATGCTTTGGAGTTGGCTGCCATTGTTCATGAGTTGAAGATTTGAAGGCACTATCTCTATGGTGTGTCTTGTGAGGTATTTACTGCTCATCATAGCCTCCAGCACTTGTTCAAACAGAAGGATCTCAATTTGAGGCAACGGAGATTGTTGGAGCTGCTAAAGGACTGTGATATTACTATTCTTTATCATCCGGAGAGTCCAATATGGTGGTCGATGCCTTGTGTAGGAATGCAGTGAGTATGGGAAGTCTTGCATTTATTCATGTTGGGGAGAGACCTCTTGTAGTCGATATTCAGGCTTTGGCAAACCAATTCGTGAGAATGGATATTTCGGAGCCAAGTCGGGTTCTAGCTTGTGTGGTTTCTCGGTCTTCCTTATTTTATCGAATCATAGAGTGCCAGTATGAGGATCCTCATTTGCTTTTCCTCAATGACAAGGTTCAGCATGATAATGCCAAAGATGTGACTATCGGAGATGATGGGGTGTTGGGGATCCAAGGCCGGATATGTGTGCCCAATGTAGATGGGCTGTGGGAGTTGATTCTTGAGGTGGCCTACAGCTCGCGGTATTCCATCTATCCAGGTGCCACAAAGATGTTCTAGGACCTAAGGCAGCACTATTAGTGGAGGAGAATTAATAAGGATATAGTTGGATTTGTAGTTCGGTGTCTCAACTGTCAGCAGGTAAAATATGAGCATTAGAGACCAGGTGGTATGCTTCAGAAGATAGAGATTCCAGAGTGCAAGTGGGAGCAGATCACCATGGATTTCGTAGTTAGGCTCCTACAGACTTCGAGGAAGTTCGATGCTATTCGGGTGATTGTGGATCGGCTAACCAAGTCGGCGCACTTTATTCCGGTAAGTATTACTTATTCTACAGATCGGTTGGTTGAGATTTACATTAGAGAAATTCTTTGCCTGCACAGTGTGCTAGTTTTCATCATTTCATATAGAGGTACGCAGTTTACATCCCAGGTTTGGAGAGTCGTGCAACAAGAGTTGGGCACTCATATTGAGTTGAGCACATCATTTCATCCTCAGACGGATGGGCAATTCGTGGGTACTTTTCAGATATTGGAGGACATTCTACGCGCTTGTGTCATTGATTTCGGTGGTTCATGGGACCAGTTTCTATCGCTCACAGAGTGTTCTTACAATAATAGTTATCAGTCAAGTATTCAAATGGATATGTATGAGGCTTTATATAGGAGGTGATGCAGATCTCCAGTAGGTTGGTTTAAGCCGGGCGAGGCTAGACTATTGGGTAGTGACTTGATTCAGGAGCGGCTTCGCACGGCGCAGTCAAGACAAAAGAGTTATGCTAACAGGAAGATTCATGATTTATCTTACATGGTTGGGGAGAAGGTTCTGCTAAAGGTTTCACCCATGAAGGGTGTTATAAGGTCCGGGAAAAAGGGCAAGTTGAGCCCTCAGTTCATTGGGCCTTTTGAGGTACTTTAGATGACTAGGGAGGTGGCTTACAAGCTTCCCTTGCCACCTAGCTTGCCGCGTGTGCTCCCAGTATTTCATGTTTCTATGCTCCGGATGTATATCAGTGATCCATATCATGTTTTGTATTTTAGCACGATCAGTTGGATGGTGATTTGACATATGATGTGGAACTGATGACCATTTTGGAGTGGTAGGTTTGAAAGTTAAGGTCAAACGATATAGCTTCTGAGAAAGTGCAATGGAGAAGTTAGCCCATGGAGGAGGCTACTTCAGTGACCGAGCGGGAGATGTGGAGCAGATATCCACACCTATATATGGCTCTAAGTATGTTTCTAGACCCGTTCGAGGATGAATGTTTGTTTAAGAGGGGGATGATGTAATGACCCGTCCGTTCATTTCCATAGTTGTAGCCCCATTCCCCCATTTTCTACTTCTTTTATGTTCTAAAGTTGTATTATGAATTATCGGGTTAGTTGGTTCGGGTGAGGAGTGATTTCAGAATGAATTGAGATACTTAATCTCTTATTTGAAAGCTTAACTTGGAAGAGTTGATCGGATATTGACTTATGTGCAAACAACCTCAGATTTGAATTTTGATGGTTCCGTTAGCTCAGTTAGGTGATTTTTGACTTAGGAGCGCGTTCCAATAGTGATTTGGAGGTTCGTAGATGAATTCGGCTTGAAATACGGAAAGTTGGACTTTGAAAAGTTTGACTGGGAGTGGATGTTTTGATATCAGATTGGATTTCCAGGAGTTGGAGTAGGTTCGTGGTGTCATTTATAACTTATGTGCAAAATTTGAGGTCAATCGGATATTATTTGATAGGTTTTGACGTCATTTTTAGAATTTGGAAATTTCAAAGTTCATTAGGCTTGAATCCGTGTGTAATTCATGTTTTTGATGTTGTTTGAGGTTATTTAAGGATTCGACTAAGTTCGTATTGGGTTATAAGACTTGTTGGTATGTTTGGCTGAGCTCCCGAGGGCCTCGGGTTTGTTTCGGGTGGTTAATAGACTTGGTTTTGAGTTGATGAAGAAGTTGAAGTGTTGCTGCTACTTGTGTAATCGCACATGCAGAGTGGGCACTGCAGGTGCGAGCCCGCAGAAGTGGAGAAGGCATCGCAGAAGCGACAAAGGAAGAGTTGAGCAGAGGTCGCAGATGCGAAGATTATCTTGCACCTGCGATGGTCGTAGAAGCGGGTAGAGGGGCGCAAATGCATGTTTGATCTACAGGTGTGATGGATTTCCCGCACCTGCGATATCGCAGATGTGGTTCGGTGATTGCAGAAACGGAGGTAGCTGGATAAGTGACTTCGGCAGAAGAGGGAATTTTACTACAGAAGCGGCTCCGCATGTGCGTATAGATGGCCACAGGTGCGGAAAGCCTGGGCAGAATGTTTAAAAGTAATGGTTCGCGATTTTAGTCTTATCTCAACATTTTGGACAAAGACTTAGGCAATTTTTGAGAGGATTTTCGAAGGGATTATTGAGATAAGCATCTTGTACTTGTTTTTTATCATCAATCTTGTTTCCCCATTGTTTTTCCCACCTAGATTGTGTGGTGTTGAGGTGTAATTTGGGGGTTTGAGTCTAGGGATTTGGAAAGTATTTTTTGGGGATTTGAATGGTCATTTCATGTCAAATTTTGAGAAATTTGGTATGGTTAGAGTCGTGAGTGAATGGGCTTTCGGGTTTTGTTACTTTTGTCATATTTCGAGACATGGGCACGGGGCCCGGGTTTGAGCCAATTTTAGATTTTTGGCTTTGGTTTAGTACTTTTCTTGTGGATATAATCCCTTTAGCCTATATTGATTGTATTTTACTACTTATGGATAGATTCAAGACATTTGGAGACCGATTTAAGAGGCAAAGGTGTTTCGAAGTAGAGATTTGCTCGGTTTGAGGTAAGTAATGCTTTCAAACTTGATTATGAGTGTTTGAAACTCCAGATTATGTGTTATGTGATTGGTATTAAGGTGACGCACATGCCAAGTGACGGGCGTGCACTGGGAGAATTGTGACATGGTTGATTCCATGGAGCTGTATAGTAACTCTATCTTATTGATATCCGTGTTTTCATCATGTGATAATTAATTGAGCTGTCAATCATGCTAGATATCATGTTTAGGCTTAATGTCGGTACTATTGGGACCCCTAGTGGTCGTTTCTTGCTTTCATCTCACTGATTTCGTTGATATTATGTACTCATCCATGTTCATGCATTTAATATCATATCTTAGGCTCAGTTGTTATTTATCGATACATCATATCATTGTTTCGGGCAAGTTTACCTGACATCGGGAGCCCGTGAGTGAGACTAGAGAGATTGATGACTGAGTGAGATCAAGAGCCTAATTATGAGTGATAGTTATGGCATCAGGATGCACGCCGCAGCGGTTATATTGATTTGTGATAGCGCTTGGGCTGTAGGAGCCCCTCTGGAGTCTGTATACACCCCCGTGAGCGCGGTTGATATTATTGAGGAATGGATCCTCCCTTGACATGGATCTTTTTCGAAGTACTTGATACCTGGAGATGGATCTTCTCCATAGGTCTGGATTGGCCTTCCTCGGTACTGGGTGACTAATGTTCAGTGGTGTATATATTCCATGATGAATCTTCCCGGGGCTGTATGGTCCATATACAATATTGAGTTGTTGAGCATTTGAGAGTGTGAACACATGAGGATGACAACATGGTGTATCACATACGGCATGTGCATTGGCAGGTAGATATAGTAGAGATTATATTCTTTACATTGTTCGGATCTGTTCTACCTTACTGTTTTGACCTGCCTATTAAATTTGAATACATGCCTACCTTTTTGCATAATTTTTTCTATTTTATCTATACCGGTTAAGTTCGTCACTACCTTTCAGTCCAAAGTTTGGACTTTTTAGTTACTAAGTTGGATGTACTCACGCTACTCCCTGCACCTCGTGTGCAGATACAGGCATTTCTGGTCATGACGGCGGCTGCTGATTGAGATATCAAAGTTTGGACACTATCGAGGTAGATGCATGGCATTCTCGGGCCTTGACTCTCCTTCTTTATCTCTATTTGTACTTTAGTTTTTATTCTTATACACTTTACAGTGGACTGTATTCTGGTTTAGCCACTCATGTACTCAGTGACACCCCGGTTTTGGGTTGGATTATATAGTATTTTGGGATTTATTCTATTTTCAAAAAGGTCTCTTTAATGTTAACTGCTTTTGTCTTTATTTTCAAAGTTACTCTTACTGTGATGAGTTGTTAAGTAGAGGCTGGCCTAGTTCCTCGATAGGCGTCATCACAACGGTTGATTTTGGGTCGTGACAAGACCCTATGACTCTTGTAAAATTGTGAGCTTATTACATCATATACCCAAAGGAATCTTTGATGTTCTTACTCGCCTATAATTATCCTTAGTTACTTACCTTGGCACCCTTGTGCTCATAGGTTTGATTCTGAACTAAAATTTTAATTGTCTCCCTAGTGGTACTCTCTTTTATTTCTGTAACACTTATACGGTACCTTTAACTACCCCAACTCCTATCTGAATATTCCTCAAGTATCACGATGTCATCATACATGCAAGACTACATTCCCTGTGTTGGGGTTCACTTTCTTTATCCTGTATGATCTGTTGATTTGTCTGTGACCTCTTGTCCATCAATAACTAGACTCTTCTTGAATCAACTACTAACTACTCGTTGGTCCATTCTCATATCTATATTCTGTGTAATATATCTTGGCTTATTTCCTTTGTCTTAACTTACCTTTAGCACTCGCTCCTTATGTATCAAATGTTCATTCGCACTTATTTATCAATAAAATACTGTGCTGGAACCCTTACTGTCTCTCCCTAATGTCGTGCTTTCATAATGTTCTGGATTTGTAACATATCTGTAGGATCTGAATAAGTGCAATCTCATTCCTTTCATCTTTTAACCGCATTCTTCCTTTACATTCCATAGTTATGTGAATCACATAAATCCGACTTAATGCTATATCACACCATCTTCCCCCCTTTAGGGGAGTACTAGCATTTAATGATGTTGATACTTAATTTTTTCCTATATTTTTTTATACTCAAAATACTCTCAAAATAGCAGATACATGCATATATCAGTATGCCCAAGAATTTTGACATTTTCCCTAATTTTTAAAGCTTTTAAAATTATTTTATTATTTGTTTTAGCAGTACAAAATACAATAATTATTCCCAAAACTTTTATTTTCGGGAGTATTCTATTTCCATACTCATATTTACACCACAATATAATTAAAGTGATTTTTTGCATATTTTTATAAACTTATTTGATATTTTTTAAGCTAAATTGCATAAAATTGCAATTGTAGCCTATATTACGATTAATAGTGTTTTACAATTATAAAATTATTTCCAGTATTTTTAGATGAATATTTATATATTATTAATTAATTCGGTGCTTTTAATTTATTTTTAAAATCATTATAACTATCTTAATTAAATTAAAAAGGGAGAAATTGGCTATTTAATACATAGCCCATTACATTTCAATTTTAGCCCAAATCAAACCCCCAATTTCCCAGCCCTATTTTTGATTTAAACCTGACCCAATTCCTAAATTACCCACCCCTGACCCACTCAAATAACCCGCCCAGGTCTTTTCTTTTAATCACAGCTGGATCAACGGCTCACACACACCTTTTCCATTTTTAATCTACCAACACCCCAACCCTAAATTCATTTCCCTTTACCCGCCGCCCTTGAATCCCCCTTCCTCTCCAATCCTCTCTGCAACCTCCCTCAAACCCTAGCCGCCGCCACCAAAACTAACCCTAATCCCTTCGATTCTCACTGAAATCCATGTCTTCTCAGGCCATGGAAACTTCATACTCATCTTCTATTGCTCCTATGTTCCTGGTACTCAAAGGTTTGAGGCTAGACCTCAAAGGTCTCCACTCAGACCTCCGCCGACTTGAGGTTTTCGGCCATCTCCGACCTGGCTGCGGCATACCTTAGCCTCCTGAGCCTATTTACAGCCTTATCCGACTTAGATCGGACCTTTTCCAAGCCTTTCTCATTCTAGGGTTCATTTGAAACCCTAGTTTTCCGAGGTTTTTCTCCGATTCTCTTCAGATCTGTGCGTATTCATGCTCTATTTTTGAGTTTTTAAAAGATTTCCCCAACTTTTCTTTAAAAATTTTACTTTCAAAGTCACTTCTTTCCGATTTATGGTTTCTGAAAATGCTTAAGTGTTTTTCCGACTTTTCTTTTTCCTTTCTTTGTGTATGTTTGTCTCTATTATGTTCTTATGTTCTTATTTTACCATGCATGTTCCTCTACTGTGTTTTCTACACTATGTGCTTGTATGCTTTTCACTATGCTCTGCTTCCACTATGATCTCGCCTACTGTATTCTTCTACTTTGTTCATTAAGTGTTCTTACTATTTTTACTTTTTTAAGTTTCCTCCAGAATACCTACTTAAGCATGGTTTCCTCTACTGTTTCTTTTGCTCTTATTATGTTTCGAATTAATTTCCTTGCTCTGTTTGCTTTAAACTTTCTACTGTATTTACATGTTCCCTCATTTTGTCATCTTTGCATCTAATTCAAGTCAAAACCCTAGGATTTTGGGGTTTTTGGCGAGATTGGTCTTGTGTGTTTAGACTAGGGATCCGTTTCAGCCTTAGACTCTCGCACACCCACTTTGGATCCATGTACTGAGTTTGAACCCCTTTGTGTATGACTCTGAATTATTCTATACTAGACTCTTCTATTAGCATGATAGTCCCTTTTATATATGTGTTAAAACCTTTCTTCAAAAAGGCTTTCCAACTTATGTTCGAATCAGAATCTTTTGGCGGTTAATTGATTGTTTCTAATTCTTTTAACTAAAACCTCTCTTTGCCTTTTCTTGACTTGGTTCATTCGAGCAAAGCCTGTAACTTTGATTTCATTGGTTGTTAATTGATTATCTTTCCTTAATTATACAACCGTGTACTGTCAAAATCTTTCCCTTAAATAACTATTATGTATTTGCCCCTTCTTGCACTACTTTGAAAAGTGTTTAATTAACCTCTTTCCTTATTTACTTTGCCCACTGAAATCAGAATCCCCTAATTAAAGGGAAACCTAGTGCGATTGATTTTCAAACTATTTTCTTACCTATTTGTGCTTCTTTTCTGCACTATAAATACATGACTTCCTTCAACACTACACACGATTAAGCATACTAAAAATCACAATTCTCTTCTGAACTTATAGTATTCTTGTTTCTAGACTGCACTTTGACTTTTGCAAGGCTATTGTTTCTCTTTACTTGCTTCTTTGCAACTAGTATGTCCTCAAATTAATTTCAGTGTCATTCTAATATGTTTAGTTACAGTCCTTGTATCCATGTCTGTTTTCAATTCTATGTAAAGCTAATTTTGAAATACCTGCATGCTCTTGCCTGCTCTTTCTTTGTATCTTGCTGCTAGTATGAACAATTGCCCCCATACCCCATTTGCCTATGTGTGTCGAGTTAAGGTATGGCCTGGCAGCATCCCAATTGCTGTCCAGGGCTGAACCTGACCTTCAACAAGGTCCTAACTCCCCAACTCTAATGCTGACAGGCTGGTCAGGGGTTTGCAAGCATCCCAATTGATAGGCATGACCACTAGCCTACCCTGGCCTCCCCCTAAATCCCTTTCATTGCACTTACACTTACTCCTAGTCTCTAAGTTCTGCCCCCCCCCCCTTTTATGAGACTTGCCTTAGGACCTTGAGTTCCCTCTGAACTTGTACATTTGAGGGCTGGTCCTTCCACACTACACTGTGACCCTATATTGATATTTGAGGTGTAAGCATTGCCTGGAACTCTTGAAGTTCATTGGAACTTTGACACATCCCAAATAAGAGAAAGGCTTTGGAAAATCTGGTCCTTGGAAGTTGGTTTATTCCATATGTCAGACTAGGAGTCTGAATTAGGCTCTCCTTGGTTGGAGTTGTAATTTCTGATGTAATTTGTTTAGTTATTTTTTGGATTCCTTCAAAGTTGTAATAATTTGTAATAACTGCGGGGTATATAGTAAAATGGGCGAGGGACTATCATGCTATGCATATGGGGTAGATATCATGTCTATAAGTTTAGTACTGCATGTAGATATCCTGTCTATAAGTTTTTCATTTGCATTAGAAATCATGCCTATAAATCCATTCAGTACTGCATGTAGATATCCTGCTCTGAGCACGTGATTTTTGCCCCATATGAACTAACTCCCAAAGAAATCAAAACAAAAATTGTCTGTTTTATTGTGTACATTTTTGTGAATTGTTCGTGATATTTTTTTAAATTGTTTGCGTTTGTGTGTGCATGTTTATTTGTTTTAATTAATGAAAATACAAAAATGTGTTTCATTTGCATTTAGGATTTAATTCTACAATTAGGAGTAATTAATTTTGTTGTGTCAAAAATGAAAAATCACAAAAGATAATGTACTTTGTATTTTTAGCATTTAGTGTCCAAATTGTGTGATTTTATTTTTTAATTGGTGTTTAATTTTATGTGATAATTATTATTAAGAGTCAATTAGTATTTTTAGGATTTTTTGTTTTAAAATTAGGAAAAAAAAAGAAACAAAACAAAAATAGAAGAAATCGGACCAGGCCAGTTTTACCCAGGCCCAAGCCAAAAATACCCTTACCCAGGCCTAAAATCGGCCCATACCCGTCCCTCACCTGACCCAATCTGCTCCATCACAAAACGACACCGTTTGGTCGTCACTTGACCCTGGCCGTCTAAGTTAATTAGATCAATGGCCAGGATTCAATCCCCTAATTTCATTATACCCCCAAACCATTACCCCATTTTCACTTACCAAAAAAAACCTCCCACCCCTTCGTCTCTCTCAACGAATCAGACGACCCTGAAAACCCTAGCCGCCACCTTTCCCTTTCGCCTGAAACCCGACGGCCCCTTCTCCAATCCCTACCAAACTTACACCCTTTGACCACTAGACCACCCTCATCCCAAATACAATACCACTTTCACTCAAATCAAGCAGAGCTCGTCAAATTTCAAATTGAATGAGCAATTCTTAGAAGAAACAAACCTATAATTGGTCCGAGGGGGAAAACTTGAGGTTTTAATCAACTGTAGTCGAGTGTTCTCAGTCGAGAACACTCAATTAAGGTCCGTTTTGGCCTCAAAATTTCAATTCGAAGTTCAATTCGATTAAGGTACCTCGATTGAGATTCTGAGGTATTTCTTCTTCCTTCCTTTATTTTATGTTTGTTTTTGTTGTTATTATTTATCTAATTGAGTTTCGTTATAATTCTTCATTTCTATTAATTACCTCCTTATCGTTTTTCGGACCCTTTCTCTGGTCCAGTTTTTCTCTTTTCTGTTGATTAGCATATTGTTGAGTCGATTAAGTAATTTTGTTGATTAGTCCGTCCATGTTTATAATTTAGTAGCTCCCGTCAGTTTATTTGATGTCGATTAGGTTTAAGGTTAATTTCCCTTAGGACTCCTACATTTTTGTTTAAGGTTAATTTAGAATTGTGATTCATGCCCAATATAGCTGGTTTATTCCCAAGTATTTGGACTAGCCATGGTTCGAAATTTCACCTTAGTAGCACAATATGAATCTTGTTCTGAATCATTTTTCTTTACCTTGAATGCTATCTGTGTTCTAGCTTGAATTATTGATTGAGTTTGCTTAGGAGAATTGGTTATAGTTGATGGGGTACGGTTTGAATTGGGATAGGATAGTAGTTTCAGTAGTTTCAGGGATAATTTAGGGATTTTAGAAGCTTTAAAATGGGCAGTTTGAGTGGGCTGTCAGTAAAATACTGATGTACCATTAAACTAATGCTAGTTGTTTAATAATAGAGGGATGGGAATCAGTAATAGTATGGGCTGGTCTATTGGGAAGTAAGAAAAAGTACATGTTACCCATAAAAATGGAATTAGTTAATAGAAGAGGACATGTAGTAATGGGTTTTAAGGGAATAACATGGGCTTTTTTTCTTTTACTTAAGTTGAGTGATCTTAAGAGCTGGAAGACAAAGCCTTAGTTTGGGTATAAATACGGGGAATGGGACAGAGTTCAGGGGGTGAAAAAAAAAAGCTTAGAAAAACCCATTTGAGAGAAGCTTTGAGAGTGGACATCAATTTGAGAGTTAAAAAATCATTTTTTGAAATTAGTCTAAGAGGGCATTGTCTTAGAGCATAAGATTAACACACTGGATTTCAGGTTTTAAACCTATTGTTCCATTGAAAACTGAAGAAAACTTCAGCTTAAATTGTCAAGTTATATTTATGAGTTCAGCTTTTGGTTACTGGATTCTATGCGTGTTTCTGATTGTATTTCAATTGGTATTTGGTTGCAATTAAGTTGTTTTGGGATCATTTATTGGGTGTTGTGGTTTTGCTTATTCCTGGGTTTCATTTTTGGTCGATTTGGTACTGTCCTGGCTGTGTTGATTGCTTAATTTACTACTACTGGTGTGTTGTTGTGGTATTGCTACTGCTGATTTTTTTTTTCTTCTATTGAAAATTTGATTCCCAGGTACACATTTGAATCTTGTATTGCTACAGCTTGGATATTGAAATGATGGAATGAAATCTGTCATCCGTTTGCCTTTGGAAGTTTGTATATTCAAATTGCGTTAGTAGTATAGCTAGAAGATGATTTGTATTTGTTTCGTTCTATTTCGATTTGTACCCGCTTTGCATAATTGGACTGAAAGCTAGACAGTACTAACTTGGATTGTATAGTTAGTGCTAAAACTGTATTGCACAATGAGCATTAGATATAGTTAGCTTTAGTTCGATTTATGAAGTAAACACTAGGCTTGCTGGAGTATTAGATTGATCTGAATTGTAGCATGCTGTTCAAATTACTGTTTGAAATTCATGCCACTTCTGTTTGGTTTAAGGTTAAAGCAGTCTCGTCTGTTGAAAACTTGAACAATCAGACTGTTAGTGTAGTCCCAGTAGTTAGTTTTCCAATCCGTAATTAGCATTCTGGAACTCGTATCGAATTCAACCTCAATCAGTGTTAGGCAGGATCGAATTGAAGTACAACCGAGTGGAATCATTTTTAGATGCATAAATTAGTTCAAAATCAACGGTAGTATAAACTCGAACTTTTTGGGTATAATTAGGCCCATTGTGCTGTTGAAATCAATGTGCTAAGTCAAAGTTTAAACTCTCATTTAGGTTGTTTATCTTCGAAGCCCAGTCTGTTGGGGGGTATGTGTGGATTACTCGAATTGGACTAATATGTTTTACTTAAAGTCGGAATTAAATCTCGAGCGGGCCTAGTTATCTTTTGATTGCCAAAGAGTTTCCACTATCATTTAAATAGTCTTAACGTCTCTAGACTCAGTTGATCTCAAAAATAATATGGATTACTTGAATGATAAAATGGGCCTGTTGCCAAA
>MU729140.1:47432-61883 GCA_026770625.1 Nicotiana glauca
GCCTAGTTATCTTTTGACTGCCAAAGAGTTTCCACTACCATTTAAATAGTCTTAACGTCTCTAGACTCAGTTGATCTCAAAAATAATATGTATTACTTGAATGATAAAATGGGCCTGTTGCCAAACCTTAAAACTGTCAAAGTTCCTTAATCAGCCATTTAGATCGGTGGCTGGGCTTCTCTTTATACCCCAAGTCTTTTCAAATAGCTCTATAAAGGTTCAATTTTATTTAAAATAATATCAATTGAGTAGGGCTCTCTCTTTATTTTGTAGAGACCAATAAAAATAGAAAATCATAGTAGCTTTAAGATTGGCCTTTAAAGTAAAAAGACGAGATGAGCCTCGCCAAACAAAACGCATAAATTGCGGGGTCCTCAATTAATATATATACTAAAATAAAACCTTTAGAATTCGGGATGGGCCGTATAGTGACTTTCACGGCCTTCCCCTAAGATAATAACGTGCTAGTCACTTTAGGTGCGTTTTTAATAATTTTACCTTCTTAAACTCGGGTGCACATTTACGTGACCCAAATCCAAATCTCAACGGAGTCAAAATATGTCAATAACCACGGGTACATTGATGTGACGTGGTTCGAGATGTATTTTCACGATGTTGCAATTTTCGTTAAAAATGATAATAAATAAAAGCGATTAAGAGTTAAAATTTGCACATAGGTTCATAATTGTTAAAATCAGATAATTTAAGCCAAGTATAACAGTTGAGTGACATTGCTAGAACCACGGAACTCGGGAATGCCTAACACCTTCTCCCGGGTTAACAGAATTCCTTACCCGAATTTCTGGTTCGCGGACTGTAATATAGAGTCAAAATTTTCCTCAATTCGGGATTCAAACCGGTGACTTGGGACACCATAAATCTCCCAAGTGGCGACTCTGAATCTCTTAATAAACGAACCCCGTTTCGATTGTCCTTTAATTTGAAAAACTCCCTTTACTAAACCCCTCTGCGAGGGTGTAGTAGGTAAAAAGGAGGTGTGACAGCTCTGGCGACTTTGCTAGGGAGTATTAACCCAGAACCACTGGCTCAGGGTTAGAAATTCGAGCTTAGAATACTGGTTATATTTGGCCTTATTTATTATCTGATTTTATTATATGATTGGGCTTAAATGAGCAAAATGATGCTTTTTACCGCTTTGATATTATTTGAACTGTATATATAAACTATGCTGAAACCTTGTCTCCTTACCTCCGCGGATGTGCTTACTGGTTGAGACTCCCTATTCTGTTAGTGTCATACCTTGAAATAAGAAAGAGGCTCGGATATGTTACAAAGCCGGACGATCTCGCGGGTACCCGGTACGTATCCCCTTCCTCGACTTGAGTTGTCCGCTCGGGTACACTGTTTAGAACACATACACAGGTTTTGAACCTAGAATAACTTGACTTCATGTCGGATCCCTAGCAGAAACGCTTATTTTCATCATGTTGCATTTGACTTAGGGGACTCAACACAGGGGTTGAGTCCGTCTAGGACAGGTAACCTGAAATGAAAAAGACCATCCTGCTGCATCCTGTTTGTTTTACGCATTTATTTGCTTCAGACTTGCATGCTGACCGGCTTCAGAAAATCAGAATATTGGAAATTTGTGAAAAGAGAAAAAGAGAAAAATAATAGTGTAGAGAGATAACTACTTAGTTTTAGAAAAATAACCAATGTCAAAATAGTGTCGAAACTCTGCCGAATTTTTGAGGAAAAAAAAAAGGAAAAGAAATTTCGTTAAAAAAAAAAATGGTTTGTGTTATTGGTCAAGAAAAGAAAAAAAGAATAAAAAAATAAATAAAGAGTTTTATTAGTTTGTTTAAAAGAAAATACAAAAAAGTGTATGGTTTTTCGAAAAAGTATTTTTGTCAATGAAAGAGAGTCTTGTTTTCGAAAATAGTTAGTTTTATTGCCCGAACTACGCATGTTTGATTCTCACCGGATGTGAGACATGTAGGAAACCCTAATCGGGTCCAACTTCCCCTTTTTTGCAAAAAATAGCCAAAAATGTCAAAATTTTAATTGTCGGCATAAATAAGTCGGGTGATGCTGTTTTTGTCAAAAATAGCCGAATGGTCCTGAAAGGGACGCCGGAAGGCTGACTTTGCATAAACGGCCACCTTGGTCATTTTGTTAGATTTTTGACTGGTTGGCTCACACAGCCATAAAATCTTCGTCCCCGGAGTGCTGAAAGGCCGCGTTCGAAAAATCGAGTCTTTCAGTTTTGGGGAAAAGGAAAAATTGGTTTTGTTTTGAGTTAAAAAAAATGTTTTGCTTTTTTGCTTAATCACCTTAATAAATGTGCAGAATGAGCACGAATCAGAATTCACCCGGAGCCCTTATAAACAAGATCCCTTTGGGATTACATATGTGGTGGAATAAATTAGGCGAATCAAGGCAAGACACGGTCAAGTTGTACTTAGGAGGCCTTACTGGGTTTCTGAAGATCAATCCAAGGGGGATATCATAAAGGCATTGGTTCCATTCTAGGACCCGGCGCAGAATGTATTTCACTTCTCAGATTTTGAGCTTACACCGACATTGGAAGAGATAGCGGGATACATCGGAGGTCCTAAAATTCCTTTGAGAAAATAGTATTTGATTGCTCCGAGGACCGTAACCATACACAGGTTTTTAGACGCTCTGAAGATACGCAGAACGGTTCACAACCCGGACTTGGCAGAGTGTTTCTGTACCATGTCATTCTTATAAGACAGATATGGTCATATTGGAGGGTTTAACAACCCAGAGAGCAAAAGCTGTAGCAAAGAAAACCGCCTGAAATGGGAAAAGCATGGGTGTATTGCGTTTATGGTGGCCTTTTTGGGACTTTTGGTGTTTCCTAGAAAAGACGGGAAAATTGACATACAAGTCTCTGGGGTCGTCAGTACTTTTCTCACTCAGGATAACAACACTCTGGCACCCATGATAATAGCCGACATCTTCCGCACTCTTACTGCTTGCAAAGCCGGAGTGGATTTCTTTGAGGGTTGCAATGTATTGCAGCAAATGTGGATGATTGAACACTTATGTCATCGCCCTCAATTTATGAGCTATGGGTCGTCGAAAAAGACATGTATAGAAGAGTTTTCTATAAGGTCGACGGGATTAGTTTGCTAGAAGGGGTCACCGAATGGGTGGCACGCCTGCGTTCTGTCACCGCAAGCCAGATAGAGTGGGCATTTGGGTGGATATTTGTGGATGAGGTCATATATATGTCAGCCACAGGATCTCATTTGCTGTTGATGGGTCTCCAAAGTATTCAACCATATGCCCCGTACCGAGTCTTGAGGCAGTTGGGCCGGTGCCAAATAGTCCCAAAGAATGAAGATCTCAGCAGCCAGGTAGTCGAAATTGGGCCTAATGGGAAGTTTCCCGAAGCGGTCGTTCGCAAAATTTGGAATGAATGTCAAACCTTGAAAGCAAATACTTGCGTAAGGGATAGGTCCAAAGGCGAAGTGCTACCAGGATACATTGCTTGGTATAGAAGAGAACTTGGGTTCGAAAGGTCGTCTAAAAGACCTCACCTTCAGGAGTTTGTCGAATCTTCACAAGGGCATTGGGATTGGTTAGCAAAAGAAGAAGGCTACCGGACAGAAATAGGCAAGCTGAAACAACAGATTAGGGATCTGAAATTTGAGAGCAAGGTGCAAGTTGCTGCCGATGAAGGCGAAAAGAACAAATTAGCCCAAGAAAATGAGGCTCTCAAGGCCCAAATCCTACAGATGTAACAACCAACAGAGAAGTCAGTCTGATGAAAGGTTGATAAGTGGGTTGATAAAGCAAATCATTGAATGCCAAGAGTGTTTGGAAAGATCTGAAGCTAGGATGGAAAGGATCCAAGCCAGATGGGCAAGAGGTACAGAAGAGCGGGGACAGCGTATGCGGCAGATGAAGAGGGACTACGAGGGGAACATTACTACGATGAGAGAAACAATATCTACCCTCAAAGAACGGGTCTTCAGACAGGCCAGAGACTCCAGAGCTGATAGGAAACGCTGTTATGACTTGATGGCATGGATGGAGAAACAGAAGCATGAATTTCAAGATCAACTCTTTCGCAACGCTCAAATGCTGAGAGCGCGGGACCAACAGATAGAGTGGTTGCTTCGGGAAAAAGATAGAATCAGGGAAAGAACCGAAGATATCGAGCACTACATCGCCAGGAAGTGCCTAGCATGTGAGAATATGACACGTACTACCTTCTTTGCTGCGATGATAATTTATGTCCGCCAGATCATGGAAGAGTTGAAAGGGTTGCA
The DNA here is from genome assembly GCA_026770625.1 of Nicotiana glauca. Classification (NCBI taxonomy): domain Eukaryota; kingdom Viridiplantae; phylum Streptophyta; class Magnoliopsida; order Solanales; family Solanaceae; genus Nicotiana; species Nicotiana glauca. Next base: position 51,698 of record MU729140.1, read on the forward strand.
AAGGGTTCTTGCACAAAGGTCCGCGGCAAGGCCGAACGATGCCTCGCGAACCCCAGGAAATTTTAGAGCATTGGAGTGATGTCTTGAGTCTGTACTTTTGATTTTTTTTGGGAGTCTAGTTTTTAAATCACAGTGTTCAAGTTTTTGAGTATGTTTTTGAGACAATTATTTTCCTAGTTAGAGTTTGTTGTTAAAATTTTGAATGTTTTGAATCATGTTGTAATCAAAGAAGTTGTTAATGAAAGCCTGAAATTTTGTTACATCTCTATCATGTCAGAACTACACACACTCTGATTCATGCGGGGACATGATACGTAGGCAATCCACATAATATTCGATCACCATTAAAAAGGGAAAAAAAGAATAATAAAAAAACAAAAAGAAAGAAATAAAGGATATAAACGAAAGTTTGGGAAGCACTCAAAAGAGGGCATAGATGTAAGAAGCCGGAATGACGCATGCAGTAGAAGCAAAGACATGATAGGAATGGTTATACTGCCTAGGTGTATGGCATCCTAACGTGCAATAACATATCTGTTAAACTCTAAAAAACTAACAAGTTTGTTGTTTTCCAGAGATTTCAAACAGTTAGCTTGTTAGAACGTTCTTGCAGATTACCATTACCAAACAAGATACAAAGGGCCCATACCGAAAAGCATGACGAGTTTAAACCAAAGTGTTGAAAGAAAAAAACGGAAATACAAAAAATGAAAGAGGAGGTAGACAGGTTGAGACAAGAGATAGCAGAAATGCACCTAGCAAGGGCTAGTGGGAAACCAGTACCAGTTCCTCCCGCTACCCCTACTCTCCCACAGGCACAAACACCGGAGTACCCTCCCACTGGCCCATCAACAAGCTTCCCAATTCACCAATACTATCAGGGGAAAACTTCTTATAATCCCCAAGCTCCACCACCCAAACACAACCCTCCTCTACCAATTGCTCCCATTTTTGTGGCACCTCCACCCGCGACATTGCAAAGATCATCCAGTGAGCCGGTGTTTCAGGCTCATGATAACAAATACTATCACCCTGAACCCACCTTCAAAGCACCCGAGCCATATACTTAAACTCCTCACTTTGAGCTACCGGCAGAAACTGAGAAGCCGTCCAAGAGTTCGGAGCAGGATGAAGTGCTTCGCAAAGTAAAGAGCCTGGAGCAGTCCTTCAGGAATATGCATGGGTTAGGCGGCCAAGTTAGTGTGGCCTATAAAGATATGTGTTCTTTCCCCAATGTTCAGCTGCCAGCAGGGTTCAAAATGCCAAAGTTTGATCTGTGTGAGGGGCATGGTGATCTGGTTGCACACTTGTGTGGTTTTTACAGTAAGATAAGAGGGGCCGGTGGGAAATATGAGTTGTTGATAGCATACTTTGGCCAAAGCTTGGGCGGGTCCACATAAAATGGTACACAAGGTAGGATCCTAGCAGGTGGTATACCTGGGACGACCTGGCGCAAGCATTTGCTGGTCACTTCCAATATAATCTTGAGATTGTCCCTGACCGTCTCACATTGTTGAAAATAGAGAAGAAGCCCGGAGAAAGCTTTAGGGAATTCGGGTTCCGTTGGAGGGAACAGGCTGCAAGAGTCAATCCTCCGATGAGGGAAGGTGAAATGGTAGATTACTTTTTGCAGACTTTGGAGCCAACTTACTTTGGTCACCTGGTGACATCAGTTGGTAAATCTTTTAATGAAGTGGTGAAGATGGGCAGCATGATTGAATAAGGACTCAAGTCCAACAAAATAATGAGTTATTCAGCGATCAAGGCCACCACTCAGGCTATCTAGAGCGGCACGGGAGGTGTGCTCTGTAAGAAGAAGAGGGAAGAAGTTGCAACAGTCGAAGCAGGTAATCTGTCCAGATCTAGAGGTTCTTCACCCCGCTACAACCAACCCCAACCCCACCAACCAAATTACCCATACACCCCACATGGCCCTCCACAATCCCACTACCCACTACCAGAACTGTGCTTTTCCGTCCATCACACCCAAACATATACCCAGCCTCTGGATCACCCTCAATGGCGTGCACCGGTTCCCCAAAATACATACCCACCTCCACAAAGCACATATCCATCCCCAGGGCCTAGAGAAATCCTCCAGGGTCAGGTTTTCATGGGAATCAAGCTTTCAAGAATGAGAGAATGCAGAAGCAGGGAACATTTACTCCGCTGGGAAAATCCTATACTGCTCTTTTCCACAAATTGAGGCAGTTAGGCTTGTTGAATCCGGTCGAGGCTAAGTTGCCAAACCCCCCTCTGAGAAATCTTGACCACTCGGTGAGTTGTGAATACTATTCAGGAGCACCTGGACAAGACACAGAGAAATGCTGGAAGTTAAAATCATCTATTCAGGAGCTTATTGACACTCGGCGAATTGAGGTTTAGGCTCCCATGGTGCCAAACATTAATCAGAATCCATTGACAGCGCGCCATGAGGCCCACATGATCGAACTAGTGCACAAGGAAGGGGAGTTTAAGAAGCCCTCGCAAACAGTAATGATGATCCGGGCCAGTGTAGCCAGTCCCAAGGAAAATCCAACCAATAAGAAGGCAGTGGTATAGCTGAAAAGTGTAGACACCAAGCCAGTTGTGGTGATGGAGAAAGGGTCTTATATTGCTGCGAAGAAACTAGACCCAATCAAGGTAGTGATGCAGGGGGTATCAAGCACACCTGTGGTGGTGAAGGGGGCTCACATAGAACCAGCTATCATCAAGTCGGTAATGTAATTGCCAATAATCAGTGAAAAGGCCATGCCATGGAGTTACAATCAAGTGACAGTGATGTATAAGGGGAAGGAATTTATGGAAGAACTGTGTGAAACCCAAGGTCTAACTCGTTCGGGAAGGTGTTTTGCTCCCGCAGAGTTAAGACAGACCAATCTAGCAGCAACAAAGAAGCCGGTTATCGAGAAAGAGGCGGAAGAGTTTTTAAAGAAGATGAAGGCGCAAGATTACTCCATTGTGGAGTAGCTGAGGAAGACCCCGGCACTGATATCATTGCTATCATTATTGATCCATTCAGCCAAGCACCGTCGGGCGTTGAGGAAAATTTTGAACGAAGCCCATGTTCCGGATAAGATCTCTGTGAACCATCTGGAGAAAATAGCAAACAAGATTTTTGAGGTGAACCGGGTGACATTTTCCGATGATGAATTGCCCGTGGAAGGTACAGAACATAATAAAGCTCTCTATTTGACCGTGAAGTGTGAAGACTCGGTAGTCACTCGGGTACTGATTGATAATGGGTCCAGTGCCAATATTTGTCTGCTGTCCACCTTGAACAAACTGAAGGTTGATAATGACAGAATTCACAAGAACAACATCTGCATTCCAGGGTTTGATGGTGGTGGTACAGACAGAGTGGGTGACATCATACTTGAATTGACAATTGGTCTGGTCGAGTTCACCATGGAGTTTCAAGTGTTAGACGTTGCAGTGTCTTACAATCTTCTGTTGGGGCGACCATGGATTCACGCTGCCAAAGTAGTACCTTTTACGCTACATCAGATGGTCAAATTCTAGTGGGATAGAAAAGAGATCGTAGTACATGGGGAAGACAATACATGCATCGTAAATGATGCCATCGTACCCTTTATAGAGACTGATGATGACAAGGGGTCGTTGGTTTACCAGGTTTTCGATACGGTTTCAGTGGACAAAGTTCCTAAGGGTGAAAGCATCCCACTTCCCAGAATAGCAGCTGCAACTGTCATGGTAGCCTCAGAGATGCTGAAAAATGGGTTTGTACTAGGCAAAGGTTTAGGGACGGATCTTTAGGGTATTGTTCAACCGGTTTCTTTGCCCAAAAATATGGATACCTTTGGGTTGGGGTTCAAGCCTACAGCGGTAGATGTGAAACGGGTTCACTAGTTGAAGAAAAGAGTTTGGGTCCTTCCCAAGCCAATCTCGTGCCTGTCCAGATCTTTTGTCAGGCCGAGCCTCAAAACGCAATTGTTGTCCAAGGTTACAGGGTCATTGATTGGTGCAAATGGAAATTTGAATGAAGGGTTTGAAAGGTTATTTGGCGAAGTCAACATAGCAGAAGATGGAGAAGGGTCCATCAAGGCAAATGTGCAGTTTGTTGGGCCTAAGGCAAAGATTAACAATTGGATGGCTACTCATCTTCCCGTGCGTAGGGAGTCTTGGTAGTGGGCTCTAGTTTTCCTTCATGTTTAGCTGGATTATTCCAGAGTTGTAATCCAGTTTTCTTTTATTTTGTACTCGTCAACGTGTGAAACCTTGTTATCCCGTACTTCAATCAATGAAAGTTTCTTCTTTACTCCTTATTTTATTTTAATTTTGCTTTGTTTTTTCCTTTTTCTGAACAGATCTCTTTATACTGGTCCTAATGACATGGTATGCGCGACGGATTTTCAACCTAGTCTAAAGAACTAATCTGGTTCCGAACTAATAGTGCAAGAGCTAGAATATGATGAAGAATCAGAATACGATGAGGATGAAGCCTTCGAAGAAATTAACAAAGAATTGAGTCAATTTGAGTAGAAGCCCAAACCCAACTTAAATGACAAAGAAGCCATCAATCTAGGGGATGCAGATGATATCAAGGAAACTAAGATAAGCGTCCACATTGAACCAAACATCAGGGAAGAATTAATCCAAACACTTATGGAATTCAAAGATGTTTTTGCATGGTCGTATGACGACATGCCGGGTTTAAGCACCGATTTAGTGGTTCACAAATTGCCCACTGACCCGGCATTCCCTCCCGTCAAGCGAAAATTGAGGAAGTTCAAAACCGACATGAGTGTGAAGATTGCGGAAGAAGTAACCAAACAGCTGAAGGCAAAGGTTATTCGGGTCACCCGATATCCCGATTGGTTGTCTAATATGGTGCCAGTGCCGAAAAAAGATGGAAAAATTAGGGTATGTGTTGATTATCACAATCTAAACAGAGCAAGCCCAAAGGATAACTTCCCGTTACCCAACATCCATATCTTGATCAATAATTATGCCAAACGTGAGATCGAGTCTTTTGTGGATTGTTATGATGGGTATCATCAGATTCTGATGGATGAGGAAGATGCAGAGAAGATGTCTTTCATCACGCCGTGGGGAACTTATTGCTATCGGGTAATGCCATTTGGTTTGAAGAACGCTGGGGCAACGTACATGACGGCAATGACTACTGTGTTTCATGATATGATACACAAAGAGATTGAGGTATACGTGGATGATGTGATTATAAAATCCAAGCATCAGGAGGACCATGTAAGAGACCTAAGGAAGTTTTTCCAAAGACTTCGAAAGTACGATATTGGGCTTAACCCTGCCAAGTGCGCATTTGGTGTTCCATCAGGAAAACTATTGGGCTTCATAGTCAGCCGTCGCGGCATCGAGTTACATCCATCAAAGATCAAAGCTATCCATGAATTGCCAACTCTGAAGAACAAGACCGAAGTGATGAGTCTGTTAGGAAGGTTGAACTATATAAGTAGGTTTATTGCTCAGCTCACATCAACTTGCAAACCGATTTTTAGGCTGTAGAAGAAGGACGCTGCAATACATTGGACGGAGGAATGTCAGGAGGCATTTGACCAGATAAAAGAGTATTTATCAAATCCACCTGTGTTGGTTCCACCCGAGCCAGGAAGAACGTTGATTCTCTATCTCACGGTACTGCAGAATTCATTCGGTTATGTACTAGGGCAACACGACATCACAAGCAGGAAGGAGCAGGCCATCTATTATCTCAGCAAGAAGTTTACAGTCTATGAGGTCAAGTACACTCAACTTGAGAAGACATGTTGTGCCCTAACTTGGGTGGCACAGAAATTGAAGCATTATCTGTCATCCTATACTACTTACCTCATTTCACGTTTGGATCTATTGAAATATATTTTCCAGAAGCCTATGCCCATAGGAAGATTGGCGAAGTGGCAAATATTACCCACGAAATTCGACATCGTCTATGTAACAAGGACTGCAATGAAAGCCCAAGCGCCGGCCAATCACTTGGCTGAGAATCATGCTGATGAAGAATATGAGCCATTAAGGACATATTTCCATGATGAAGAAGTGATGCATATTGATGAGTTGGGATCGCCTGATGAGCCAGGGTGGAAGCTTTTCTTTTATGGATCGCCTGATGAGCCAGGGTGGAAGCTTTTCTTTTATGGAGCCACAAATGCAAAGGGAGTTGGAATAGGAGCGGTACTTATTTTCGAAGTAGGGCATCATTACCCTGTTACGGCTCAGCTGCGTTTCTATTGTACCAACAACATGGCTGAGTATGAGGCATGCATTTTGGGCTTACGATTAGCTGCAGACATGGATATCCAGGATGTTTTGGTCTTTAGAGACTCAGACCTCCTGGTACATCAAATTCAAGGTGAATGGGAAACACAGGATTTGAAGCTGATACTGTATCGAAAATGTTTGCACGATCTATGTCAACGGTTTCAATCAGTGGATTTTCGGCAGATCCTAAGAGTTCATAATGAGGTCGCTAATGCTTTGGCCACCTTAGCATCAATATTGCACCATCCGGATAAAATCCATGTTGATTCGTTGCACATTCAGGTTCGTGATCAGCATGTTTATTGTAACATGATAGAGGAAGAACTAGATGGCAAGCCATGGTTCCACGATGTCAAGGAGTACCTCAGGATGGGGATATACCCAGATCAGGCCACCGGAGATCAAAAGAGAGACATTCGATGGTTGGCAAATTGATTTTTTCTCAGTGGAGGGGTGTTGTACAAAAGAACACCGAACATGGGACTGCTAAGATTCATATACGCCAGTCAAGCCATGACAGTTATGACAGAGGTGCATTCTGGAGTTTGTGGGCCACATATGAGTGGATATGTGTTGGCAAAGAAGATTCTTCGAGCAGGGTATTATTGGCTCACTATGGAGCGAGATTGTATAAGTTTTGTGGTTAAATGCCATCAATGCCAGATACATGGAGATCTGATTCATTCTCCGCCAACAGAATTACACACAATGTCAGCTCCATGGCCCTTTGTTGCATGGGGCATGGATGTCATTGGGCCTATCGAGCCGGCAGCTTCCAACGGCCATAGGTTCATTCTAGTGACCATCGACTATTTCACTAAGTGGGTTGAATCTAAAACTTTCAAGTCAGTAACCAAGAAGGCAGTGGTGGATTTTGTTCATTCCCATATCATCTGTAGATTTGGGATCCCAAAGGTGATCATCACGGACAATGGTGCTAATCTTAACAGCGGTTTGATGAAAGAAGTATGTCAACAGTTCAAGATTACACATCGTAATTCCTCCCGTATCGTCCCAAAGCAAATAGAGCGGTTGAGGCAGCCAACAAGAATATAAATAAGATATTGAGGAAAATGGTAGAAGGGTCCAGACATTGGCATGAAAAGGTTCCATTTGCATTGTTAGGTTATCGCACTACTGTTCGTACTTCAGTAGGTGCAACTCTTTATTTTTTGGTATACGGAACTGAAGCACTGATACCGTTAGAAGTTGAAATTCCGTCTCTTCGAATTGTTGCTGAGGCTGAGATTGATGATGACGAGTGGGTCAAAACTTGTTTGGAGCAGTTGAGCTTGATTGATGAAAAAAGATTGGCAGCAGTATGTCATGGCCAATTATATCAAAAGAGGATGGCAAGGGCATACAATAAGAAGGCGCGTCCTAGGAAGTTTGAAGTGGGGCAACAAGTGTTGAAACTAATCCTTCCACATCAGGCCGAAACAAAGGGCAAGTTCACCCCGAATTGGCAAGGACCATTCATTGTGACCAGAGTGCTGTCTAATGGCACTTTATGTTTGACAGATGTCGAGGGAAGGTGTATCGACATGGCTGTTAATTCTGACGCGGTCAAGAGATATTATGTATGATTTCTGTGATTGTAATTGTTGTTTGTTTGTTTGTACTCGGCATTGTATCGGAAAATGAAATGACGAAGGCAATTTATTCTACTATCCAAACACTTTAACCCTTGCTTCCCCCTTTGAGCAAACTTATTCTTTCATACCCCTCTTTTGGAATCAGTAATGAAATGAAAACAAAAAAAGTGAAAAGAAAAATGATAACAAAGGCAAAAAAAGAAAGTCACAATAAAAATAAAGTAATTGGGAACTACGTTTGACCTGATTCCTCGAAGAGGATACGTAGGTGTATCACGGCTCGGTCATAGTGTAACAAAAATCAAAGGATCCCCAAGCAAGAAAACTGGGGCAGAAGTTGTGTTTGTAATTTGGGGAAAGAAAATTTGATTCCAAGAGTTGTAATGTTTTACCCAGCAAAATTATTTTAAACTTTTGATACCCTTTTTATTTTGATGTCCAAAAGACCTCCCGAACAGTATCCGAGAAGTGCCAATTCAGGCAAATGGAAGTTTGCAGTAATGCTCTGGTCCCCAGTAGAAAAGAAATAAAATGAGAAAGTCTTATCGGTAACACCCCAATCCCCAGCTGAAAAGAAATAAAATGAGAGAATCTTTTCGGTGAAAACCTCCACAGGAACCATAAGGCGATGGAAGTTGAGAGAAATAAAATGAGAGAGTCTTATTGGTGAAAACCTCTAAATGCACCATAAGGCGACGGGAGTTGAGAGAGATGAGAGAGTCTTATTAGTGAAAACCGCTTGAAGGGCACTATAAGGAGACAAGGAATTAAAAGGGGTCAAACGAGATAAGTTTGACGGAAAAGATCCATCGAGACATCAAGCAGAATAAAGATGTTGTTTTCGGCAAAAGAGTTGGGTTGTGGGACTTTGAAATGCAAAGTAGCGACATCAGAAAGATTGATTGATGTAAATAGACTGGGTTGATTAATCTAAAATGCACGACATGACCATCGGGATCGGTTATACCATTAAGATAAGCTCTTTTCCCTTTTTCTTCTCTTCAAACAATTATTTAGAAAGATTTTTCCTGTTCTATCTTTTGAAGTCATCATTTTTCATTTCTTTTGGTTAATAGTAGTTTGTTTTAAGAAGGATTTTCAGAGCTTACTACCAGTTGCCAATATGGAGCAAAGAAAATATGGATAGGATGTGCCGAGGATAATGTGATGGGACGAGAAAGACGTCATTATAAGACCAAATAATGTAGTGGTCTAAGATTTTGGGGAAAGTATTGAGTAAAGGTGTAAAGCAACAGTTGGGAAGCCTGTGAATAAGGAATCGTCAAGAAGGTCGGAAGTTATCGGTCGAGTTAAAGATAGTCGGACAACGAAGAGCATGGAAAGAGGAAAAAGGGAAAACTATCCCCAGCAGGAGCACCACAACCCCAAGCTTTAAACTAATAATGTTCTCTTTGGTTTGAAATAGGGATAGGAAACGTTCTTAATGGCGGAAAGACAGGCTACAAGGAAGATTATCAAACTGGGGAAGAAAAATTTTCTTCCATTTTAAAAAAAAAAATTCTGAAGTTGGGTACCCACCTGAGGAAAGAAGAAAGATAATTCCCCAGCAGTGTTATTCCCCAGCAGTGTTATTCCCCAACAGTGTTATCCCCAGCAGTGTTATCTCCAGCAGTGTTATCTCCAGCAGTTTTCAAAAGAATAAAACACCAGTTTGAGGGAGGAAGACAATACAAGTTTTGAGGGAAGCAGTTCTGAAGAAAGCTAATTAAAGTTAGAAGGAAATGGTTCAGGAGGCAAGAAGCAGCGACGACAATAGAATGCAATTTTTAAGTAGTTGAAGTCAGAAGCCCGCCTGAAGAATGGAGGTGTCATTTTTAAGCAGTAGTTGAAGCCAGGAGCCTGCCTGGAGAATGGAGGTGTTATCTCTTAAGCTGTTGTTGAAGTCAGGAGCCCGCCTGGAGAATGGAGGTGGTATCTTTTAAGTTGTTGATTAAAGTCAGGAGCCCGCCTGGAGAATGGAGTTGTTATTGTTAAGTTGTTGATTGAAGTCAGGAGCCTGCCTGGAGAATGGAGGTGTTATAGTTAAGTTGTAATTAAAGTCAGGAGCCCGTCTGGAGAATGGAGGTGTTATTGTTAAGCTGTAGTTGAAGTCAGGAGCCTGCCTGGAGAATGGAGGTGTTATTTTTAAGTTGTTGATTGAAGTCAGGAGCCTGCCTGGAGAATGGAGGTGTTATTGGTAAGTGGTAATTAAAGTCAGGAGCCCGCCTGGAGAATGGAGGTGTTATTGTTAAGTTGTAGTTGAAGTTCGGAGCCCGCCTGGAGAATGGAGGTGTTATTTTTAAGTTGTTGATTGAAGTCAGGAGCCCGCCTGG
>MU729148.1:0-27421 GCA_026770625.1 Nicotiana glauca
CTGGAATATGTATTTTAAAGGATCCAACCTGGTTATGAGATAGGTAGTATGGGCTTGCAGATAGTGCCTCAATTTGTGAGCAACTCATGTCAGTGCACAGCATGTTCTCTCCAACAAAGTATATTTGGCCTCATAATTGGTGAACTTCTTACTCAGATAGTAAGTTGCCTGTTCTTTCTTGCCGGTCACATCATGTTGCCCAAGAACGCAACCAAAAGAGTTTTTTATCACCGTCAGATACAAGAAGAGTGATCGTCCTGACTCAGGTGGGACCAATACCGGGGGATTTGACAGATATTTCTTTATCTTATCAAAGTCCTCTTGACACTCAGTTGTCCATTTGATCGCTGCATCTTTCTTCAACAGTTTGAATATGGGCTCACATGTGGTAGTCAAGTGAGCAATGAACCGACTGATATAGTTTAACCTGCCCAATAAACTCATTACATCTTTCTTGGTTCTCGGAGGAGGCAAATCCCTGATAGACTTTTTTTTTGTTGGGTCTAACTCGATACCTCTCCTGCTAACTATAAAGCCCAAAAGTTTACCAGATGGGACCCCAAAGGCNGGACTTGATGATTACATCGTCCACATATACTTCTATTTCTTAGTGCATCATATCATGGAAAAGCCTCCGTCCACTATGACCCTTTTCACATAGTACCCTTCACACTTGACAGTCAGGTGCAAAGCCTTGTTGTGAGCTGCTCCTTCTGGAGGCAAGTTAGCTTTGCTAAAGGAAATTTGATTAACTGCAAAGAATCTCTCTGCCAATTCGTTCAAACTGCTCGACTGAAGTCTCAGCTGGCACATATGCCTCATTTAAAGTTTTCAATAGGATCTTCTGATGTTCGGCGGACTTCATCAACAAAGACAACATGGATACTTCTTCGGGGTACTAGCGTAACTGATCCACCACCTCATAGTCAGACATTTTCATTTTTTGCAAGAAGGCTTCTGCTTCTTCAACACTTACAGGCTTCTTGGGCGGGAAGTGCTTCTGCGCGGCATTGTTCACTTCCTGTATGTCTGAATATTTTCTAGCAGGAGTGTTTCTTGGCAGTTCTCCTGTGATTTCTTTGCCCTTGTAGGTCACAACTGATCTGTTGTAATTCCACGGTACAGCAGTAGGGTCCGTCATCGGCTTCTGTGGCACACGTCCGATAACCACTGGCTCATTCAGGCGAGGTGGCTTAATTGTCCCCCGGGCCACATAGGCTCCTTTTGCCACATACATTGGTATTCCCCTCTTTACTTCAAGTCTCTGAGACTTCTCTGGGCGACCTCGTGGAATATAAAGAACCCCACTTTTCGAAGGCGCTATCGTTTCCGTCTTTGTTTCAACCTTCTTTTCAGGTTCGGCCTTGATAGTGTTAGCCTTCTTTTCCCCTTTTTCCTGCTTCGGGGCTGCTTCAGGTTTTCTCTCTATGTCAGCAATGGCGATTATAGCTTTTAGAGCAGGATCAAACTCCTTGTCCTCACAGATCATTCCAATCACTGGCCCATTATTGTGGGCAGGCAATGGATTGTTGGTCACATTTGGGGTCTCCTCGTCTCTCAATACTATCTTTCCTTGCTCTATCAAGTTTTCTACCGCCCTTTTTAAAGTCCAACAATTGTTTGTATCGTGCCCTTCTACCCCTGAATGATAGGCACATCTGACACCCCGCTGATATGATGGTGATTCCGGGTTTTGCCCATTTGGGGGTACGGGTTGTAGTAAATTCATCTGGACAAGCTTAGGGAACAGGGTGGAGTAGGGTTCACCGATTGGTGTATAGTTGGATCGCCTGGGTGGTTCCCGGGGACGGAAGTTATTCTGGGGTGGTGGTGGATTATAGTGGTTTCGGTATGGAGGCTGATTTCTGGAAGGTGGAGCTTGGTTTCGGTTAGCATGTGGTTGTGGCCGGCCGAAGGGTTGAGCATTCATGACCATATATGGCTGAGGAGCATAGGCCATATCCTGATGGGGGTAGTAATGTTGTGAGGCTCTTTCTGAAAAATGGGCCACGGGATTGCGATATTCTCTTGCTTCCGATGCCGCCATGGCCATCTCTTCCTTCTTCTTCCCCCTCGCTATCCCTCCGGACCCTCCTTGGATGGCTTGGGAGGTCGCTCGAATGGCCGCCTGACTCAAAATTCTTCCCGTCTTTAAACCATTCTCTACCATTTCTCCGATCTTGATCGCCTCTGCGAAAGGTTTTCCCATTGCTGACATCATGTTCTGGAAATAGTCTGGTTCTTGAGCCTGGAGGAAAGTAGTAACCATTTCTATTTCGTCCATGGGGGGTTTCACCCTAGATGCTTGCTCGCGCCATTTGATAGCGTATTCTCTGAAGCTTTCTGAGGGCTTCTTTTTCAGGTTTGATAAAGAATTCCTGTCTGGCGCGATGTCAATGTTATACTGAAATTGCTTTACAAAATCTCTAGCCAGATCGTCCCAAATGTGCCATCGAGATATGTCCTGATCCATGTACCACTCTGAGGCTATGCTCACCAAGCTTTCTCCGAAGTATGCCATCAACAGTTCTTCTTTGCCGCCAGCCCCACGTAATTGGTTGCAATACTTTTTGAGGTGAGCAATGGGGTCACCGTGCCCATCATATTTCTCAAACTTCGGTGTTTTGAACCCTGCAGGCAGGTGCACGTGAGGGAACATGCACAGGTCAGTATAGGAAACACTCTTCTGTCCGCTTAAACCTTGCATATTTTTCAAGCTTTGCTCGAGGCTCCTCATTCTTTTTGCCATTTCATCTTGTTTGGGAGATTTGGGATTCTGGTCTTGCCCAGGTGTAATCTCACAAATAGGTTGCTGAGGGTGAGTGTTGGTGGCAAACCGAGTTGGTTCCAGCGAGAGGGATGGTGCTTGGAATGCGAATAAGGATGAATCAAAATTAGTCATATGTATAGTGGGTTGTGCTGCAATTGGACAAGGTGGTGCGGTGGACATGTTTATAGCCATATCTGCTGTTGACATCCCGGGATGAGAAATGGAGGGTGATCCAGCGGAGAGAGCTAAAATGGTGGGATACCCGAATGGGGTAGTTGTATAACTTATGGGGACGTTGGAAGTCCCACTTGTCCTAGCGAACAGCTCGGGGAATCCGGGAATTACACTTGGAGGCTCTTTTCCATTGTTCCAGTCGTCCAACATTTCCAACATGCGACGACGTAAGATTCTGTTTTCTTCAGCAGTTGCTGATTCAGAAGTTGGAACGGCCGAGACTGAACTCTCTTCTGAAATGGGGACCGTTGACAAAGGAATTTCCGAAGACATCTCTACACTTCCCTTTGACCTTGTGAAGTAAGTGTGAATACTTCCTCTTGACTTAGTAACGGGCAGCTGAACACTTCCTTTTGACCTCGTAAAGTATGAATGGGAGGCCAGACTACCACAAAAACCAACCACCTTTCTAAAAACCTGGTTTCAGCATCAAACAAATGGTTAGTTTGAAACAAATAACAGATAGGTAATCTCACGTTGGGGTGTGATGCACCTATACAGTCAAGTGGGTTTCTACATGTTTGCTTTGGTTGCATGCGTCATTCCGGCTTCTCTTTAAACTCCCCTTTTCATTGTGTTCTTTTATTTTATTTTACAACCCCTTTTTTTTAAGGCTATGATCGAATCCGATGGGGATTGCCTACGTATCATGACCTCGCATGAATCAGACCAAGCGTAGTTCGTGTAAACAAATGTAATATAAAGAAACATTTTTTTTTATTACTAAACATTCCATTACAAACTGAACTCCAAAGACACCAACATAACTGGATAAAACAAACTTTTAACAAAGACTTAAATGCGACAGACAAGACTAAAACTCCGGACTAACAGATTGCACTACAAGTTTGATCCTCAATGGCCTTCTTGTTTAGACAGGTATCATCAATGATTCGCATCTCTTGGTCTCCACTCTCCTCCCAAAGTCTCGTACAAGCTTCGAAAAGTTGCGGGTAATTGTGGAACTAGGGCACGTGCTTGCTGACCAACTTCCTCATCGTCTAAACGACGATGAAGATTATGTACATGTGCTGCTTTTTCCGCCAACCGAAGTACTTTGTTTCTAGCTTGCCCCATACTTTCGTGACAATTCTGAAGCCATATTTGGGTGGTGTTGAGGGCATCCCCCATCCGAGCCTCACGTCCCTCATATTCTTCAAGGCGACGGTTTAAAATACCCCTCTCAATCATCCACAGGCGCCGTTCTTTCTCAAAATCTGTATGTTGATGGCCTCTTTTCATTTCTTCCAATTGTGCATAGAGCTGACTCTTTGAGCGTATCCAGTGGGCCCTTTCAGATTCAAACTGCTCCCTCTGCTGATCAAAACTTTGTTGTTGCTGGTGCGCATCTTCTTCAATGATACTCAAATCTTCTTGTAACTTGTGTATCTCAACATTTTTGTTTGCCTCAACTCCTCTAGCCGAACCAATCATGTTTTCCATTTCTTCTTGCAAGCGAGCTGCCTCATTTTTAGCCTGCTTTAGATCTTTATCCATGACTCTCAAAGCAGACAGATAGTCTTTCTCAATATCCAAACGAATCTGAGCAATTTCGCCTGACTGCTGGACTTGTTGTTTAGCTATGGTCATATGAGCATGCTCCAATTCCTCTTTCAGCCTCTCTATAATTCTTTGGTCATTTCTTCTCCTGTTTGAACCTTCAGGCTGATCTCTGAGCGACAAAGGATCATGAAACCAAGTGATATATTCAGGGATCACTTCTCCACGATCTCGGTCCTCCACCATTTCATTCAATTCCGAAACTTTACTTGCATACCAGATTTTCATGATTTCCCCTTCGTCATGAGGTTGATTTTCATCAAAATCATAGCAGAACTTGCTCATGTCTCGTGTTGGTGGTACTTCCTGCCGTCTTGCGAGCTGGCGCATTACCCGAAGTGGAGCGTATGGTTGGACACCATCCAATCCTATGAGAACCAAATAGGAATGGTATGCAGACTCACAAATGACCTCCTTAGAGGAAAACCAATCGTAGTTCCATGTGATTCGTTTGGCAGACAAAGTAAGGAGTAGTTCTTTCCAGCCGTTAATCCCTTCAGGCAAGTCACATTTATCAATCCTTTTTTGGTGATCATAAGTGTGATTGGGCCAAAGCTCACTGAAATTAGAGATCGTAGGATGGCGATAGAAGTGCTCCAGAAACCATATTTGCAGCAAAATGTTGCAGCCATCGAAGTTCCGTGCGCCCATTTGACATCTTGTTAAAGCCCGAAAGATAGAAGAAAGAATCATAGGGACCAAGGTATAATTATGCTCTTTTGAGGTCAAGGCCTCAACTACACCTGCTAAACGGATGTCAATGCGCCCTTCCCTTTCTGGAAAGACTATACGCCCCAAAAAAGCAACCATGAAGGCAAACCTTCTGTGTACCTTCCATGTCTCTTTGTCTTCCTTTGACTTTAACCTTTCCGCATTCCTTTCAAAATTGCATTCCAAGCCGTACAAGTGAAACAGAAATCCTAGCTTGACCCACTTGCTCCCTAAGCCCTCGTATTGTCCGTAGTTTATGTTCAGAAGCTTCAAGAATTTGCCCTCATTCACATTTTTTGGCACTATGGGCTTTTGACGGTGAAGGTTGCGGCCCCATCCCTGGAAATGGGCGACTTCCTCCAAGGTTGGAGTCAATTCACAGTCAGAGAAGTGGAACACATTATTTTTAGGATCCCAGTGCGGAATCAAAGCTTCGATCACATCTCTCCTGGGCTGGATTGTCATCATGTGCACCAAATGTCCCAAGTATTTTTTGATCTGGTTTCGTTCGTATTCCTTAAAATCCTTCCACCAATCCCACAGTAATGGTGGTGCCTGATCAACAATGAGAAAATTCGGTATTCCTTCTGACCTGGGTCTCTTTTCAGACTTGCCTCTTACTCTACTCATAGTGCACCTGTTCATCCGGACACGAGGTTAGGTTTTAACTAGGAAAAATCCGGTTTCTCGGTTTCACTCTATAAAAAATAAAAATCAAAACATCTAAAGAGCATCTATATTTTCTTATTATTCTTTTTTAAATTGGGGTCGGAACTGATGTGGTTTGCCTACGTATCTCACATCCGGTGAGAATCAGACCCGCGTAGTTCGGTAAATTAATTTTGAAAAACAAGACTCTCTTTTTTTTAAACAAAATACCCTTTTTTTTGGTTTTTGAGTAAAACAAACTAAAAAAATATTTTTATTTTTTTTCAAAATTTTGGCAGCGTTTCGGCAGTATTTGGGCATTGGTTTTCCTACAAAAATGTCATTAATTCTCTACACTATTATTCTCTCCCTTTTTTCACAATATTTCGCACGATTCAGATGCCGGTTGACATGCAGGTCCGAAACAAATAAATGCACAGAAAAACAAGTAGGATGCCTCAGGATGGTCATTTTCATTTCAGGTTGCTAGTCCTAGACGGACCTAACCCCTGTGTTGAGTCCCCTATGTCAAATGCAACATGATGCAAATAAGCGTTCCTATTAGGGATCCGGCATGAAGTCACGTTTTTCTAGGTTTTCCAATTCTGAAGGAGATGGCATCTAGACCTGGCTTACCCGAGCGGACAACCCGAGCCGAGGAGCGTTAAGCGTCACCAGTAGTAGAACAACACTGGCTAGCTAACGGCTCTCCTGCCTAAACATGTGTGATTACATCCTTCACCAGAAGCTGGTAGGCTAACTGGCTTTATCTCAAGATAGAAATTTTGTGATGCTGGTAGGCAAACACAACACAACTACCTATTTGAAGACTCAGAGGGAAGACGGGTTTCGGCATAATTTATATACAGTTCACGTAATATCAAAGCGGTAAAAGCACATTAAGCATGAAAATGTAGAAAATCAACTATAACCAAATACAATAATTTATTAAAGCTCGAATTCTGAACCCTGAACAAGACGTTCTGGGTTCTTTTCCCCAGTGGAGTCGCCAGAGCTGTCACACCTCCTTTTTATGCGCCTACCCGGAGGGTAATGCACAAGGGAGTTTTTCCATTTAAAGTGACATTATTCGAATGGGATTATTTATTTATTTCAGAGTCGCCACTTGGGAAAGGTTTGGCTTTTGGTGTCCCAAGTCACCGGTTTATCTTGAATCCCAATTCGAGGAAAATATTCGACTTTCCAAATGAAGTCTGCGAACCAGAAATTCTAAGTAAGGAATTCTGTTGACCCGAGGGAAGGTGTTAGGCACCCCCGGATCCCGTGGTTCTAGCACGGTCGCTTAAATTATTGTAATGGCTAAATATCTGATTTTAAAACATGTTCAATACTATAATGCAATTTTAAATCATTTACCGCGTTTGGTTATTTTTTAAGAAAAAGTGAACATTGTTATTGAGGGGCCCCGCAATTTTATTTTTTATTTAGCGAGGCTCGTAGCATTTTTTATTTAAAAGGATAATCCTAAAGTGACTACATTTTTCTATTTAGTTTGTCTCTAAAAGAAAAGAAAAAGTCCTAATTAATTACATGCTTAAAAGGCTACTCTATATTAGTACAAAAGGTGTTCCCTCACAAGCCGACTAAATGACAAATTTATTCTTCAAATTATAGAACTAACTACAATTTGACAAAACTAATAAAACGGAAAATAACAACAAATATTAATCAACAACTTGCTTTTCTATTTCATTTCAAAACTTCAACTTCCAATTCGAGCTTACATCAACACATGGTTTTTAGAATGTGTACCTGGTATTGAAAAGAAGGGGAAGATGGGAAATCAACAGGGCGGTGAAAATACAGCAACAGCAACAGTAATAACCAGCAGTAGCTTCAACACCTCAATCCAGAAAATCCCAGCAATACGGAGAAAAACCAGTAAAAATAGAGAAGAAAAATATATTCCGGAATTTCTCTTTGTTTTCTCTTTCTAGCTTTGAACTCTCTTCAATTCTCAAAAGAAACTCTCAAAAATTAAATTTTGTCTGTGTATACTTTTGTATCCAGAATGTATATCGAGTGTATACTGCTCTCTTTTTTTTCCTTATTTTTCTTCTCTTCCTATTTTTTCCTCTCTTGTTTCCACCCCTTTTTTCATAAATCTTCTCTTCTATTTATAGGCAAGAATTTCGAAAATTTTCAGATTTTTTATTAAAAAGAAAATATTTTTTAATTTAAAAGAAAACACACTAATCCATGTTTTGCTCTCCTTGTTTTCTTCCTTAATTCCCTTGCCCCCCACTACTTTATGTTATGTGATTATGATTATTTTTGGTTAAAAATCTGAAATTTTCTTTTTTGGGCCAAGGGGTTTTGGGTTGGGTAAGGGTGCTTTGGTTTGGGCTTGTAACTTAATTTGCAAGATGGCCCAATCCAAATTTTCTCTATTATTCAACTTCCTAATTAATAAAACCAAAATACTAAGATTAATTTATAAAAACCAAAATTATCTTAAAATACTAATTAACTCATAATAATAATTGTCACCTAAATTTAAATGACAATTAAAATACAATCACACAATTTGGACATTAAAGGCTAAAAATGCAAAAGATGCCTATTTTTGTGATTTTCATTTTGTAAGATAAAATTAATTACTCCTAATTGTAGAATTAAATCCTAAATGCAAATGCGACATATTTTTTTTATTTTTTATTTTATTTTTTTATTAATTTAACAAATAAACATGCACACAAAAAAAATGACACTAAATTCACAACAATTGCAAACAAACTAAAAATTATTTTATTTTGAATTTTTTTGGGAGTAATTCTCATAGGGCAAAAATTACGTGCTTACAACTGCCTTAAAGTTTTGGGAAAATGGTTACTCGTCGAGAGCCGTGGTGTTGGAGGATTTGATTCGTGCACATAAGTCTCGGCTGGAGTCGAAGAGGGAGACAACGGCCCTTAAGGAGATGGGGCTTGAGGAGCGGATTAGTGTTCTTCAGCAAGAGGCTCAGGCCATGTTGGACAGGATTGCAATTTTGGAGGGGGAGAATCGTCGACTGCAAAACCAGGTTGGTTCGTCCCATACTGCCGTTCCCCACCAGGTTCATGAACTTTGGGTCTACGCCGAAGCTCAACGCGATGTTTACAAGAACTTGTTAGAGGCGAGTGTCGTAACCGAGGACATTTTCGAGGTGGCACGCTAGAAGGTTCGTGATGCTTGTGCCTACTGTGGTTATGATGTGGTGACACCCGAGGCAGACGATGGCGCGAGTGGCGGGGATGGTGTCGGCAGTAATGGCGTCAAATAAAGAAAATATTTGTTATCGTTATTTGTTATCGTTATTTGTTAGTTTTCTTTATATTTCGTTCATCGGTTGGCGCTTGGTTGTTTCTTGTGGTTTTTCTATATTTTGCTTTGTTGTCTCGACCGGCTGGGGCCGGATATATGCGGGGAGTACCTGCATTCTTAACTCTGTTGATAGTTGTACTCTTTCTTCCATCATTTGTATTTCGTTATCACTCTGTCTTCCATTTTTCTCCTTTTTTTATGGATATGATTGGAAGGACATCAGCTCTTGAATTCGACCGAGGCCGTAATGTTAGTTTTGGATTAGTAACGACGGCCTTTTGGCCTGACATGAACGTGGAAGGGCGGTCATCTTGTGATGACGACAATTGGTTTTTCTCCGCCTCGGCCCTAGTGCGGCTGAGGTCGACCCTGATGAACTTGAAGGTGAGGCACTTAGCCTGAGCCCCGGTTTGACTAAGGTCGGAACTGATATATTTTGGTGGCGAAAGCACTTGGCCTAAGTCCCGGTTCGACTGAGGTTGAACCTGCTATATTTTGATAGCGAAGGCACATAGCCTAAGTCCCGGTTTGACTGAGGTCGAACCTGTTTTATTTTGATAGCGAAGGCATGTGGCCTGAGTCCCGGTTCGACTGAGGTCAAACCTGATTTATTTTGATGGTAAAGGCACTTGTCTTGAGTCCCGGTTTGACTAAGGTTGAACCTGCCATATTTCGATGGCGAAGGCACGTGGCCTTAGTCTCGATTCGACTGCGATCGAACCTGTTATATTTTGATGGCGAAGGCACTTAGCCTGAGTTTTGGTTCGACGAGGTCGAACCTATTGTATTTTGATGGCGAAGGCACGTGGCCTGAGTCTCAGTTCGACTGAGGTCGAACCTGTTGTATTTTGATGGTGAAGGCACTTAGCCCGAGTCCCGGTTCGACTGAGGTCGAACCCGATATATTTTGATGGCGAAGGCACTTGGTCTGAGTCCCGATTCTACTGAGGTCGAACCTGTTCAATTTTGATGGAGAAGGCACTTGGCCTGAGTCCAGGTTCGACTGAGGTCGAACCTGTTGTGTTTTGATGGCGAAGGCACATAGCCTGAGTCCCGGTTCGACTGAGGTCCAACCTGTTGTATTTTGATGCCGAAGGCACTTGGCTTGAGTCTCGGTACGACTGAGGTCGAACCTCTTGTATTTTGATGCCGAAGGCACGTGGCCTGTGTCCCGGTTCGACTGAGGATGAACCTGTTGTATTTTGATGGTGAAGTCACGTGGCCTAACTCCCGGTTCGACTGAGGTCGAACTTGATTTATTTTGATGGTGAAGGCACTTGGCCTGAGTCCCGGTTGGACTGAGGTCGAACCTGTTATATTTCGATGGCGAAGGCACGTGGCCTGAGTCCCTGTTTGACTGAGATCGAATATGTTATATTTCGATGGAAAAGGCACGTGGCCTTAGTCCCGGTTCAAGTGAGGTCGAACCTGTTATATTTTGATGGCGAAGGCACTTGGCCTGAGACCCGGTTCGACTGAAGTCGAACTTATTGTATTTTGATTGCGAAGGCATGTGGCCTGAGTCACAGTTCGACTGAGGTAGAACATGTTGTACTTTGATGGCGTTGTATTTTTATGGCGAAGGCACTTGGCTTGAGTCCCAGTTCGACTGAGGTCAAACCTGTTGTATTTTGATGTCAAAGGCACTTGGCCTGATTCCCGGTTCGACTGATATCGAACTATTGTATTTTGAAAGAAAAGGCACTTAGCCTGAGTTTCGGTTCGATTGAGGTCGAACCTGATATATTTTTATGGCGAAGACAATTAGCCCGAGTACTGGTTCGACTGAGGTCGAACCTGTTGTATTTTGATGGCGAAGGCACGTGGCCTGATTCCCGATTCGACTGAGGTCAAACCTGTTGTATTTTGATGGCGAAAGCATGTGGCCTGAGTCCCAGTTCTACTGAGGTCGAACCTATTGTATTTTGATGGTGAAGGCACTTGGCCTGAGTCCTAGTTCGATTGAGATCGAACCTGTTGTATTTCAGTGGCGAAGGCACATGGCCTGAGTCCTGGTTCGACTAAGGTTGAACCTGTTATATTTTGATGTCGAAGGCATATGGTCTGAGTCCCGGTTTGACTGACGTCGAACCAGTTGTATTTTGATGGCGAAGGTACGTGGCTGAGTCCCGGTTCGACTGAGGTTGAACCTATTGTATTTTGATGGCGAAAGCACTATGCCCGAGTCCCAGTTCGACTGCGGTCAAGCCTGATATATTTTGATGGCGAAGGCACGTGGCCTGAGTCCCGGTTCGACTGAGGTCGAAGCTGTTGTATTTTGATGGCGAAGGCACGTGGCCTGAGTCTCCAGTTCGACAGAGGTCGAACCTATTGTAATTTGATGGCGAAGGCAGTGGGCCTGAGTCCTGGTTTGACTGAGGTCGAACCTGTTGTATTTCGATGGCGAAGGCACATGGCCTGAGTCCCGGTTCGACTGAGGTTGAACCTGTTGTATTTTGATGTCGAAGGCACTTGGCCTGAGTCCCGGTTTGACTGAGGTCGAACCTGTTGTATTTTGATGGCGAAGGCATGTGGCCTGAGTCCCGGTTTGACTGAGGTCGAACCTGTTGTATTTTGATGGTGAAGGCACGCAGCCTCTGTTCCAGTTTGGTTGAGGATGAACCTGTTATATTTTGATGGCGAAGGTATGTGGCATGTGTCCCGGTTCGACTGAGGTTGAACCTGTTGTATTTTGATGGCGGAGGAACGTGGCCTGAGTCCCGGTTCGACTGAGGTCGAACCTGTTCTATTTTGATGGCGAAGGCACGTGGCTTGTGTCCCGGTTCGACTGAGGTTGAACCTGTTATATTTTGATGGCGAAGGCACGTGGCTTGACTCCCAGTTTGTCTGAGGTCGAACTTGATGTATTTTGATGGCGAAGGCACTTGGCCTGAGTCGCGGTTCGACTGAGGTCGAACCTGTTATATTTCGTTGGCGAAGGCATGTGGCTTGAGTCCTGGTTCGACTGAGGTTGAACCCGCTATATTTCGATGGCCAAGGCAAGTGGCCTTAGTCCCGGTTCAACTGAGGTTGAACCTGTTATATTTTGATGGCAAAGGCACTTGGCCTGAGTCCTGGTTCGACTGAGATCGAACCTGTTGTATTTTGATGGCGAAGGCATGTGGCCTGAGTCCCGGTTCAACTGAGGTAGAACCTGTTGTATTTTGATGGCATTGTATTTTTATCGCAAAGTCACTTGGCCTAAATCCCGGTTCGACTGAGGTCGAACCTGCTGTATTTATATGGCAAAAGCACCTGGCCTGAGTCCCGGTTCGACTGAGGTCGAACTATAGTATTTTGATGGCGAAGGCACTTGGCCTGAGTCCCGGTTCGACTGAGGTCGAACATGATATATTTTGATGGTGAAGACACTTGGCCTGAGTACCGGTTTGACTGAGGTCGAACCTGTTGTATTTTGATGGCGAAGGCACGTGGCCTAAATCCCGGTTCGAGTGAGGTCGAACCTATTGTATTTTGGTGGCGAAGGCACGTGGACTGATTCTCGGTACGACTGAGGTCGAACCTGTTGTATTTTGATGGCGAAGGCACGTGGCTTGAGTCCCAGTTCGACTGAGGTCGAACCTGCTGTATTTTGATGGCGAAGGCACGTGGCCTGATTCCCGATTCGACTAAGGTCAAACCTGTTGTATTTTGATGGCGAAGGCATGTGGCCTGAGTCCCAGTTCGACTGAGGTCGAACCTATTGTATTTTGATGGTGAAGGCACTTGGCCTGAGTCCTAGTTCGACTGAGATCGAACCTGTTGTATTTCGGTGGCGAAGGCACATGGCCTGAATCCCGGTTCGACTGAGGTTGAACCTATTGTATTTTGATGTCGAAGGCACATGGTCTGTGTCCCGGTTTGACTGAGGTCGAACCAGTTGTATTTTGATGGCGAAGGTACGTGGCCTAAGTCCCAGTTCGACTGAGGTTGAACCTATTGTATTTTGATGGCGAAAGCACTATGCCTGAGTCCCGGTTCGACTGAGGTCGAGCCTGATGTATTTTGATAGCGAAGGCACGTGGCCTGAGTCCCGGTTCGACTGAGGTCCAAGCTGTTGTAATTTGTTGGCGAAGGCACTTGGCCTGAGTCCTGGTTCGACTGAGGTCAAACCTGTTGTATTTCGATGGCAAAGGCACTTGGCCTGAGTCCCGGTTCGACTGAGATTGAGCCTGTTGTATTTTGATGGCGAAGGCATGTGGCCTGAGTCCCCGTTCAACTGAGGTAGAACCTGTTGTATTTTGATGGCATTGTATTTTTATCGCAAAGGCACTTGGCCTGAGTCCCGGTTCGACTGAGGTCGAACCTGCTGTATTTATATGGCAAAAGCACCTGGCCTGAGTCCCGGTTCGACTGAGGTCGACCCTGCTGTATTTATATGGCAAAAGCACCTGGCCTGAGTCCCGGTTCGACTGAGGTCGACCCTGCTGTATTTATATGGCAAAAGCACCTGGCCTGAGTCCCGGTTCGACTGAGGTCGACCCTGCTGTATTTATATGGCAAAAGCACCTGGCCTGAGTCCCGGTTCGACTGAGGTCGACCCTGCTGTATTTATATGGCAAAAGCACCTGGCCTGAGTCCCGGTTCGACTGAGGTCGACCCTGCTGTATTTATATGGCAAAAGCACCTGGCCTGAGTCCCGGTTCGACTGAGGTCGACCCTGCTGTATTTATATGGCAAAAGCACCTGGCCTGAGTCCCGGTTCGACTGAGGTCGAACCCGATATATTTTGATGGCGAAGACACTTGGCCCGAGTACCGGTTCGACTGAGGTCGAACCTGTTGTATTTTGATGGCAAAGGTACTTGGCCTGAATCCCGGTTCGAGTGAGGTCGAACCTATTGTATTTTGATGGCGAAGGCACGTGGACTGATTCCCGGTACAACTGAGGTCAAACCTGTTGTATTTTGATGGCGAAGGCACGTGGCTTGAGTCCCAGTTCGACTGAGGTCGAACCTGTTGTATTTTGATGGCGAAGGCACGTGGCCTGATTCCCGATTCGACTGAGGTCAAACCTGTTGTATTTTGATGGCGAAGGCATGTGGCCTGAGTCCCAGTTCGACTAAGGTCGAACCTTTTGTATTTTGATGGTGAAGGCACTTGGCCTGAGTCCTAGTTCGACTGAGATCGAACCTGTTGTATTTCGGTGGCGAAGGCACATGGCCTGAGTCCCGGTTCGACTGAGGTTGAACCTGTTGTATTTTGATGTCGAAGGCACATGGTCTGAGTCCCGATTTGACTGAGGTCGAACCAGTTGTATTTTGATGGCTAAGGTACGTGGCCTGAGTCCCGGTTCGACTGAGGTTGAACCTATTGTATTTTGATGGCGAAAGCACTATGCCTGAGTCCCGGTTCGACTGAGGTCGAGCCTGATGTATTTTAATGGTGAAGGCACGTGGCCGGAGTGCCGGTTCGACTGAGGTCGAAGCTGTTGTATTTTGATGGCAAAGGCACGTGGCCTGAGTCTCCAGTTCGACTGAGGTCGAACCTATTATAATTTGATGGCGAAGGCACTTGGCCTGAGTCCTTGTTCGACTGAGGTCGAACCTGTTGTATTTCGATGGCGAAGGCACATGGCCTGAGTCCCGGTTCGACTGAGGTTGAACCTGTTGTATTTTGATGGCGAAGGCACTTGGCCTGAGTCCCGGTTTGACTAAGGTCGAACCTGTTGTATTTTGATGGCAAAGGCATGTGGCCTGAGTCCCGATTTGATTGAGGTCGAACCTGTTGTATTTTGATGGCGAAGGCACGCGGTCTCTGTCCCAGTTTGGCTGAGGACGAACCTGTTACATTTTGATGGCGAAGGTATGTGGCATGTGTCCCGGTTCGACTGAGGTTGAACCTGTTGTATTTTGATGGCGGAGGCACGTGGACAGAGTCCCGGTTCGACTGAGGTCGAACCTGTTGTATTTTGATGGCGAAGGCACGTGGCCTGTGTCCCGGTTCGACTGAGGTTGAACCTGTTATATTTTGATGGCGAAGGCACGTGGCCTGACTCCCGGTTCGACTGAGGTCGAACTTGATGTATTTTGATGGCGAAGGCACTTGGCCTCAGTCGCGGTTCGACTGAGGTCGAACCTGTTATATTTTGTTGGCGAAGGCATGTGGCTTGAGTCCCGGTTCGACTAAGGTTGAACCCGCTATATTTCGATGGCCAAGGCAAGTGGCCTTAGTCCCGGTTCAACTGAGGTCGAACCTGTTATATTTTGATGGCAAAGGCACTTGGCCTGAGTCCCGGTTCGACTGAGATCGAACCTGTTGTATTTTGATGGCAAAGGCATGTGGCATGAGTCCCGGTTCAACTAAGGTAGAACCTGTTGTATTTTGATGGCACTGTATTTTTATCGCAAAGGCACTTGGCCTGAGTCCCGGTTCGACTGAGGTCGAACCTACTGTATTTATATGGCAAAAGCACCTGGCCTGAGTCCCGGTTCGACTGAGGTCGAACTATTGCATTTGGATGGCGAAGGCACTTGGCCTGAGTCCCGGTTCGACTGAGGTCGAACCTGATATATTTTGATGGCGAAGGCACGTGGCTTGAGTCCCAGTTCGACTGAGGTCGAACCTGCTGTATTTTGATGGCGAAGTTACGTAGCCTGAGTCTTGCTTCGACTGAGGTTGAACCTATTGTATTTTGATGGCGAAGGCACTTGACTTGAGTCTCGGTATGACTAAGGTCGAACCTGTTGTATTTTGATGGCGAAGGCACGTGGCCTGTGTCCCGGTTCGACTGAGGATTAACCTGTTGTATTTTGATGGTGAAGGCACGTAGCCTGACTCCCTGTTCGACTAAGGTCGAACTTGATGTATTTTGATGGTGAAGCCACTTGGCATGATCCCTGTTCGACTGAGGTCGAACCTGTTATTTTTCGATGGCGAAGGCACGTGGCTTGAGTCCCGGTTTGACTGAGGTTGAACCTGCTATATTTCGATGGCGAAGGCACGTGGCCTTAGTCCCAGTTCAACTGATGTCGAACCTGTTATATTTTGATGGCGAAGGCACTTGGCCTGAGTCCCGGTTCGACTGAAGTCGATCCTGTTGTATTTTGATGGCGAAGGCATGTGGCCTGAGTCACGGTTCGACTGAGGTAGAACCTGTTGTATTTTGATGGTGTAGTTTTTTTATGGCGAAGTAACTTGGCCTGAGTCCAGGTTGTCGAACCTGCTATATTTTGATGTCAAAGGCACTTGGCCTGAATCCCGGTTCGACTGAGGTCGAACTATTGTATTTTGAAGGTGAAGGCACTTGGCCTGAGTCCCGGTTCGACTGAGGTCGAACCTGATATATTTTGATGGCGAAGACACTTAGCCTGAGTACTGCGAGCACGTGTTTTTTGCCCTAAGCAAGTTATTACAAAAGTTTCAAATTAAATAATTTTACAATTTTTTAATTTTTGTTGCATTTTTCGTATTAATTGGTGGCATAATAATTCATGTTAAAAATATAAAAATATGCATTTGCATTAGGATTTTAATCTTTTATTTTGGTATTGAATAGGTATTAATTCATTTTAACAATTTAAAAAAAATCACAAAAATAGTTCATTTTAGCATTTTTATTGTTTTTAGTTGGAAATTGCTATAAAATAGTTATTAAATAATTTTAGACTTTAATTGTTAGTCTAATCTATCAATTTTATAAAATCAAGAAAATACAATATATATATATATATATATATATATATATGATATATTACAATCTAAAAATGAATACAAAAAGCAAAAGAAATAAAAGAAGAAAACAAATAACAAACAAATGATTGGGCATTTTTAATATAATGCCCGAAATTGGGCCTCTTACTAAACAAATATACCTGGCCCAAATCAAGCCAAACCCATGCCCAAGCCAAACACATTACTAAACCCACACCACACCTAAAACCCAACCCATTTTATCTTAGAAATTAACGGAGGCTTCATAACCATAGAGACATGAAAATAGCGTGTCTCTATTATCCTCACCACTCAACAATCTTCAACGATATAGAAGATTGAAGGAGATGATTAAGAGGGAGGATTTTCCAGAAGATTTTTTAGAGAGGATTTTGGAGAAGATTTTGAGAGTGAAAATCGAAGAGAAATTCAGAGAAAGAGCTAGGGTTTAGTTTTGTTGGATTGAGCGAACTTCTTTTGATTCTAATTTGAATTATGTAATAACATTTCTGTTCGATTTCGAAGCTTGTATCTCATTTGGATTATGGAACTCGAAGTGGAGTTGTCGTTGAATCTCTTGCTGTTATTTTAGCTTCAACAGGTTCATTTCGTTCCCTGTTATGCGATTTTAATTGAATTGAATCCTCTTCTACTACTTGTATTCTGTTTCAATTCATGTTTGAATATAAATGTTGTTACAATTTGTTTCTGTGTGGTTCTATTGGATGATTCCTATCAACATGTGATCCCGTTCTGTTCGCATTGCTCGTATAATACCTATATCGATTTGTTCTACTTAAGTGATTGCTCTGTTCTGTCATTCCGTTCGATTTTTTGATTCAGATTGTTAATTTTACTTCATCTCGATTCATCGATATTAAGGAAAATATTTCAGTTGATTTTTGTTTTAACTTCAGTTTTCATTCAAATGTGAGATATGATGAAAATTTGAGCTAATCTTTTAGTTCTGTTTTCCAAAAACTGGAGTGATTTGAAACAAGATTTTCAATCGTTAGAGAGTTGTTGTTTGAGTTTCGATCCGAGATTGTGGTCGATTTTGTCGACTCTTCACTGACTGGTTAATATCATGGTTCGCTCGTCTTTGCTAGCCTCTGTTTGATATGTGTACCACTTGGATCTTTTTTTTCATGCTAAAGTGCATTTTTATCTCAACATTGTAAGAATTATGTATTGGTTGCATCCATGAGCAGCTCTTTAGCATAATTTTGTTTGTCTTCCGTGTTTGTACTTGAAATAGGTTGGTTAATTGTCGAGTTGATCTTCAAAAGCATGTACTAAGTTCATTGTTGTTAGATTTTGGTCCAAGGTTGTGACTAAACTGTTTCACTGATTGCGTATGCGCACATTGGCTCTATTTCCCTTGTCTTGTTGAAACTTATCTGCCTTTTCACTACTACAAGAGTTCTACTCCTCCAAGTTGTTTTAAAAGGCTAGTTAGAGCATCAACTTGAATCGATAGCAGGCAATATTTGGACTGTCGACTCTAGTGAGAATCTGCCTTGTTTTTGTAGCTGTCTTGGCAACCTGTTATATGATTTTGAGTTTAAAATTTTGCATTGGTTGGCCCACAGCAGCCCTGTTCCACTAGTTAGCTTATGTGTTTACCTGAGCTCCGTTAGGTTCTAGTTCTGTTTTTATACTTGAACTGTGAGTTCCTACAGGCTACAACACTATGTCTATATTCTACCATTTGAAGATGCTTTGCATTCCTATTAGCATTTACATGAACAATTGACTTGAAGCATGTTTAATCTACATTTGAGTTGAGTAATTTCATTTGTCGAAACTTCAAGGATGGGATTCCATTCCCTGAGTAAATGGTTTTTTGGTATTCCCTGTTTGTCATTGTCTTTGTTTGTGGTGTTATTAAGACATTATGAGACTATTTTAAGTTAAAATGAGAGCATGCATGTCTTTAGGCTACAATGAAATTGGATCCATGTTGCCCATTATTGAAATTCTTCATTCTGCATTTCCATGTTTGCCACTAACAAATATGATACTTTTGCTCCCCTGATTCCTTTCACCTTTAATCCCTGAACCTCCCCCTCTCTTTATCACTTCTTCAGACAAAAGAACCAAAGTCATACACTCACGTAGATAAAAAAAATACAGCTCAAATTAGCTGAAAAATCGGCTTAGCATTCTGGGTTTGTTTAAATGTTGTTGATAGAATTTTTGTGGCGTAATGCTTGTTAAGCTTCTATTTGGTTAAGATACCAGTTTACCTTGGCGAAATTAGGTAAGTCATGAAACTTTGCACCTCACTTTGCTTGAGTAGGTGAAATGGTGTGAGTTCCGAATCAGAATATTTGTGTAATCGTTGATGTGGTGCTGATTCTCAGTCATTCCTTCTTCGCTTAAGGGCTCTATTTGTTTCTCTGCCTAATTTCTTGCAATTGCTTTTCTTATTCTGGTTTCATTTAGTTATGTTGTATTAGTCTACTAAATATATGGGATGCTAAATGTTTAATGATAATGTGATGTCTTTATTTTTCTTGTGAAGCAAACAATTAGATTAATTGAGTAAACTATAAATAGGGAAGAGTAGGTTTTAAGAATTTGGGCAATATAGTAGGTGGTAAACCATAAAGGCCTAATATGTGCTGAAATTTTGTATAAGGAATATGTGGAGATTCCAAATATGAAGGCCCAAGTCGCTAGAGGTTGAAACTTTCTTAAAAATTATATTAGGGATATGGGAAGTCGATTTACAATATGATATAAAATTGGGTTTCGAATTAGGTAGTGGGTTCAAACTAAAAGGGTATTCCCTTTTGTTTGAATTCGGACTTGAATTCGAGGCTCGAAATTATAATTGTAAATTAATTATCTTTTAGAGACAAATGATGAATAGAAAATTTTAGTTTGCTTTAAGTTGACCGTTTAATAATAAAAATGAGACGAGCCTCGCCAAACCAAATACAAATTACGAGGCCCTCATTAATTACTTAATTAAAAATACTTAGAGATTCGGGACGGGCCATTTAACAAATTTCACCGCCTTCCCAAAAAATAACAACACGTTAGTCTCTTTAGACGCGATTTTAATAAAATTACATTCCTAAACTCGGGTGTGCATTTCATGTAACCCAAATCCAAATCCGAAAACGTTGAATATGAATGTGTCGAGGATCCGAGTGCATTTCATGTGACGTGATCCGAAAATATGTTCTTAAACGACGTTCACTTTCTTAAAATAAAATAATTTGACAAAAAGCGGTAATTAATTCTAAAAACTCACAAATAGGATAATATGTTTTAAATCAAATAATACTCGGATTTCTAGTTCGCGACTGTTAAACAGAGTCAAACCCTTCCTTGATTCGGGATTCAAAACGGTGACTTGGGATACTATAAATTTCCCGAGTGGCGACTCTGATTTTTTAAATAAAAATGGATCCCGTTTCGATTGTCCTTAAGATGGAAAAACTTCTTTATTACTATATATGTTCACGGGGTGTAGTAAAAGCCGATATTTATTCGGTAAAAAAGAGGTGTGACAGCTCTGGCGACTCTGCTGGGGATAAGAAACCTAGAATTTCGGTTCAGGGTTTAGGAATTCGAGCTCAGTTAAATTGTTGTACTTTTTTATATCTGATTTCCCTATATGTTCATGAAAATGTGCTAAATGTTTACCGCTTTGATATTATTTGAACTGTATATAAATTGTGCCGAAAACCCTTCTCCGTTTACCTCCGGGGATGTGCTTACTGGTTGAGACTCCCCATTCTGTTAGTGTCATACCCAAACAAGAAAAGAGGCCGGACAAGTTACTAAGTCGGATGATCCCGCAGGTCCCCGGTACAGAGCCCCCTCCTCGACTCGAGTTGTCCACTCGGGTACACAGTCTAGAACAAAATAATCAGGTTTTGAACTTAGAAATAGGACGTTTATTTGCATCATATCTGACTTAAGGGACTCAACACAGAGGTTGGGTCCGTCTAGGACATGTAACCCAAATATGAAAAGACCATCATGATTATATGTTGCATTTATTTGTCTCGGGCCATCATGCTGACCGGCTAGGAAAAGAATTGAGGAAAAAGAAAAGAAAAAATAACAATTGTTGATTTTAGAAAAAAACCGACATTCAAATACTACCGAAACTCTGTTGAAATTTTGTAGGATTTTCTTTTAAAAAAATAATAATAAATAAAAAAAATTGTTGACTTGTTTTGGATTATTGAAATAAAAAAAATCATTATTACATTTTTTTGCTTCCAAAAATTTTAATTGGTTTTTTCCAATAAATAAAAAATAGAAGTTTTGTCATCAAAAATAGTTGGAATACTTCAATTTTGCCAAAAATCAAAAAAATAGTTTGCCTAAAAATAATTTGATTCTCGTCTTTCGGGGCGTGATACGTAGGCTACCCTTAAACGGGTCCAACCACACCTTTTTGGAAAAATAGCCGAAAAATGTCAAATTTTTTGATTTTGTTATAAATTAGTCGGGTGATGCTATTCTTGTTTAAAATAAGCCGAATGTCCCTCGCGGAAATGTCTAAAGGCCGTATCCGCAAAATCAAGTTAGAGTCATCTATCATCTTTACAAAAAATAAACACTTTGTCAAATAATCCATTACATGGCCGGTTTTTGCTAAAATAGCCACATTTGGCGTTAAAACTTCCTCAGTCTTGTGTTGGCCTGTGGCGATGCTGAATGATGCCCCATGGGCCCCAAAATGAGAGATTTTGATTTAGTTTTAATCATCGAATTTGTACTTTCTTAAACAAAATTTTGCAAAAATAGCCACTTTGCCAAAATAAGTCATTACATGGCCAATTTTGTAAAAATAGTCACAATTGACATTAAAAACTTTTCAGTCTTGTGTTGGCCTGTGGTGATGCCCCATGAGCCCCAGGATGAAAAATTTTCGAGTTTATTTTCTTAAACAAAATTTTGCAAAAATAGTCATTTTGCCAAAATAAGCCATAACATGGCCAAATCTTGTAAAAATAGTCACAATTGACATTAAAAATATTCTTAGTCTTGTGGAAATCTATGGCGATGCTGAATGATGCCCCACCAGCCACAAGATGTGAAAGTTTTTCATCAAAGTTTGTAGTTAGAGTCGGCATTTATAATTTTCCTTCAAAGAAAATAATTTTTTAAGAGAATCAATCAAAAAATAAACATCTCTTTATTTTTGCATTAATTTGTAAGAACTACGCTCGGTCTGATTCATGCGGGGTCATGATACTTAGGCAATCCACATAGGATTCGACCATAACCAAAAGGCAAAGAAAAAAAAAGCCAATAAAGGCAAAAAGAAAAGAAAATAGCAGAAAAACAAGAAAGAAAAGGAAAGAAAAATACCCTAACGCTAACACGGTGGTTTCATGTTGTCATCTCAGAAAGGTGGTTGGTTTGTGGTTTCCAATGTGGAAATTCTTCTTGACGGCAAAAGTCAATGGCAAACAACAATAGAATTGATGTATTTTGTACCAGTACCCGACAACAGATGGGAGAACGGGATAATGGGTTGAGTGAGGAAGTTCGGATGTTGAGACAACAGATGGTTGATATGTATCAAGCCTGGCTAACTGGAAAGGCACCACCCCCGCCACCGCCAATGCCTCATGTCGTATCCACTACCCCCGACAATGAATATGGGAAGAACCCCGGGGAGGACCTTCATAACGAAAGTGAAAAGGTCGCAGGAAAAGTAGGGCGAGAAGAAATGGCCATAAAGCCGAAAGAGTTATCCTTAAAAGGAATGTAAGACTTGGGTAACATGTCTCACAAAGAATCTTCTGCGTTCCCCGACATTCGCCTGCCTATGGGGTTTGAAATGCCAAATTTTAACTTGTACGATGGGATTGGAGATCCGGTAATTCACCTGAGGGTCTATTGCAATGAAATGAAAAGTGTCGGGGATAAAGATGACTCGATGGTGGCATACTTCAGTAAAAGTTTGACTTGGGCAGCTTTAGAATGGTATAATCATCACGATGTTGGCAAATGGCCTACATTAGGTAATATGGATCAAGATTTTGTGCGACACTTTCAACACAATAAAGACATTACCCCAAATTGCTCCTCCCTATCTTAGACTAAAAAGAAACACAAGGAGAGCTTTAAGGATTTATGGCTCAAATGGAACGAGCAGGTTGCTCGGGATGATCTTGCTATTGATAGAAAAGATGTTGCTGAGTCCCATCCACAACAAGGTCCGATAATTGTTCTTGCCAAACCTGTTCAACCTCAAAATAAACTCCAAACCAATCCCCAAATAAATACCCGATCTTTTAAACTACCAATTCATAACCTCCGCCAACAACAAGGTCCGGTGGTCGTTCTTGCTAAACATTCCCAACCACAATACCGACCCCATGAACGTCCCCAAAAGCCACACTATCTACCAAATAACACCCGTCCATTGGCCCCATTACCAAGTCCCTCCCAGAAACCGGCACCAACAGCCCGAAACTATCTTGTTCATCACTTTCAAGCACTCAACAATACTGGAAAATGGAGGCATGAAGAGAAACAAAGGCAAAGGGACAATTTTATGCCTATTGGAGAATCCTACACAAGCTTGTTTGAAAAGTTAAAACGAGTCGGTCTGATTAAACCACTCCTTGGATATACTCCAGAACCAAATGCGAAAGGCTTTGATCCTACTGTTCGATGCATGTACCACTCTAATGTCCAGGGTCATAGCATTGAAAACTGTCGTTCTTTGAAAAGGGAAATAGAAAGAATGATCCGAAAATGAGTAATTGTGGTCAGTAGCAAGGGCAAGGAGCCTGCGATTTATCTGGGAAACCTGTTGATCAAAGTCAATAATAGTTTTGGCAATATTGATGTGAAACTCAGTGGCTAAGATGCCGGACGTGACAATTGGGAAGACATTCCATCTCTCAGTCACCTAGAGTGGAGTTTTGGTGGTTTGTTTTGGGTGTCATTTCTGTTGTTCAAGTCATTTCAAGGTTGTAATCCAGACACTGTCTTGAGAATCAATCCCTTCTATCTTTCCTTTTTGTTTAGTAATAAATTTGTTTAGTACCATCTAGGTTTGTAATGCTAGTCTAGTCTGTTTGTTTTGTTGTTTCAACCCATCAGTATAATACAATTCTCCGTTTCCCGACATTTCTAGTCATTCCATTTCTAGACATTATACAATTCTTTCCACACTGATTTTAGTGATATGACATGCACATAATTTTTCAGCCTGGTTAAAAAGTCAATTTAGCAAATGAAACAATGTTGGAGATGTAAGGGTACTCGGAAGAAATAAAACATATTGAAATACTTTGAAGTCTGAATCAAGTGAAACTGGGAAAAATAGAACATAAAGAGATTCTATGAAATTCATCATGCATTGGTTTGAAGCCAACGACAAGAATGCCCCAAGTCTAAAGGGACCATTCGTGGTACCGAGATTGTTGTCTAATGGCACTAAGAATTGGCAAATACAGTGGCCAAATATGTGAATCAATCAAAAAGTATTTAACTGTGTAGTTTGTACTTGGTAAGTTTTGAAGATTGGAATGACGAAGGCATTTTGTTCTGCTATCTAAACACTTTATCCATTGCTATCCCTTTGAGCCTTATTATATTTTCTTTTATATCCCTCTTTCGGAATCAATAACAACATCAAGGATTGAACGGGGAAATCAAGTGAAGAAAACAAAAGAGGAAGGAAAAAGGAAATTAGAAAAGAGAAAAAGGGTGAGGAACTTCTAGAATATTCTGCCCCAATTTGTGCCTATAAAAAGGCACCCAATGCCTTGATTCACAAGGAAGAAACCCCTGAAAATTCCAAAGTTGGAGAGCTCCCAAAAATTTCCCCAAAAAAGTGCTCTCTAGTTTTCAGATCTGTCTTTGAAATTCAAACATCCAAAAATCCAAAAGATATAGAAAACCTTCAGAAAATCCAAAAAAAAATAATAGAAAACCTTCAGAAAATCCAAAAATACTATTTCATTAGATTAATTTCAATTCGTAGCTATTGAGTTGTGGTTTCTGGATCAACGATTGTCTGTTGAAGCTACTTAGGATCACCGGTTTTGGTTTCGCAAAATTTGGTTGAAGATCAGTATGGTTCTAGTTGATTTATTGTCGCTATTATTTTGTTATCACTTCCTGGGTATTCTGGTTGATTTTTTGGCTGCAAATGAGATATGAAAGTTGTGCTCTCATTTGACCTAGTGGTTGTGATTTGCTGGTTGTTTTGCTGATCTTATTTTCCTTTTTTCTTTGCCCAATTCCAGGTACATTTGTTGTCCCTAATGCTTTGAAGCTTCACCCATTGTACTTGAACGATTATGAAATCAAATGACGAAGCATTGTTATCAACGAATCTGCCTCTGAATTTCCATTAGCTTAGTATGTAGTTGTAAATTTCAGTACGCTTTAGCATCAATCTGAACTTTTAAAACCTGTTTTGTAATTAAACTAGAGAGACTCTGGACTATTGACTATATGATCATGAGTTTGTGCTTGACTATATGAGTTACTCAAATTTGCTTGGTTAACTGAATCATTAATGTGAAGATGAGTTTGTGCATACTCACCTAGATTGTAATAGTTAATTGATGTAGTTTCATATCCAGAATGCTAGGGTCGTAATCAGGTATAAAATCAGAATTGACTAATTGCACGAATGACGTGGTTAAACAGTTGATCCCTTTAGTTAGTTGATTTTTTTTGTGACTGTCAGAGTTAATTCATAGCTTAAACAATTCCATTTGATTACTCGTTCTGGATTTAACCGTTGTATGAACTTGAAGCATGCACTTTGAGTTATTGTTTGAGACAACAAATATTTTAGCTTGATCCATGCATCTGGATGATACAGTCATACTTTTAATTGTGTAAGCTTAGACAGAAGCTATAATTAAGTCGTTCACTGTCGCTTTGCGTAGCATAATTGGAAATAACTTCAGGAGGCCTTCATTTTAAGTAAATTGATACTTTGCTGGGGCCTGACAGTCCATTTGGTGCTTAAATGAATGGCCCAGACTTCACATTTATAAACACTTCTCTGGGCTGGTTCGCCCAATTCTGCACAGGTACAAATACAATGACATAGGGTCAATATTAAGGCCCAGATTCTTAAGCTTCGTTAAAGTTTATAAACTGTGAATTCATTCCTATTTAAAATCATAATGAGGATATATGAAGTTGTTGAATTACTTAGAACCATTTCTTCATTTTTAGAGACAAATAAAATATAGTTGCTTTTTTGGATCGACCTTTAAATAAAAATGATGAGACGAGCCTTGCCAAACGAAGCATATAAATGTGGGGCCCTAAAATAAATTGTTATGAAAATCTTAGATTCGGAAGGACAGTTTAGCGAATTTCACGGTCTTTCCCAAAATTAACAAAGACGAAGATATTTTAGGCACGATTTGTAATAATATTACCTTCTTAATACGGGTGCACATTTATGTGACCCAAATCCGAGTCTCAACGAAGTCAAAATGTGTTAAAATCCACGGGCATACTGGTACAGCGTGGTCCGAGATACATTTTCACGACGTTGCAATTCTTGTAAAATTAAATAATAAAGCGGAGTATTAATAAAGGCACATAAAAGTAGAACATATATTAGAATCAGATAAAATCAAGTACAACAGTTGAGCGACCGTGCTAGAACCACAGAATCCGGGAGTGCCTAACACCTTCTCCCGGGTTAACAGAATTCCTTATCCGGATTTCTGGTTCGCGGACTGTTAATAGAGTCAAACTTTCCTCGGTTCGGGATTCAACCGGTAACTTGGGACACCATTAATCTCCCAAATGGTTACTCTGAAATTTAAATAGATAAATCTCATTCCGACTGTCCTTAAATTTAAAAAACTCCTTCCTTTTATTATATCCCTTCCCGGGGTTTAGTAAATAGTAGCGGTAAAAAGGAGGTGTGATAGCTCTGGCGACTCTGCTGGGGAAAAGAAAAAAGAAATTAAAAAAGAAAAAGAAAAAAAAAAGAGAAAAGAAAACAAAAGAAAAGAAAGGAGAAAAGAAATGGGAAAGAAAATGAAAAGAAAAGAAGATGAAAAAAGAAAAAGAATGGAAGGAAGGAAAAAGATCACAACAAATGTAGTTGTCTGAGCTACGTTTGACTTGATCCCGAAAGGATACGTAGGCAGCCTCACTGAGGTTCAGTCACAACGGAAGAAAAGTCTAAGAATCCCCAAGAAGGAAACTGGGGCAGAAGTTATGGTTGTTGAGGAAAATATGATTCCGAAAGTTGTAATTTTTGAACCCACGTTGAAATATTTTGAGCCTTTATACCCTTCTTTCTAAACCCATCCAAAAGCCACATTACGGTCCAAAGAAAGACCTTCCGATTAATCTTCAAGAAATGCCGAGTCAAGCGAACAAAGGTAAATCACCTCAAGGGCAACACTCCAGTACGAACAAAGAAAAATGAAGAATTAGAAAGATGATGAGAACCACCACGGGACTCCAAGATGAGAGAAATCAAAATGAGAGTCTTATCGGTGAAAACCCTCACGGGCACCATAAGGCGACAGTGAGTTGA
>MU729148.1:27431-40449 GCA_026770625.1 Nicotiana glauca
AAGACCAGTTTCACGCCAAAAAATTGCAACAAGAGTTGAACATCAGATTTGTTATACAAAAAAGGCTGAAAGTGCATGTTAAAGGTCGCTAGAGTCGGTATTCACATACGATGGGTCATTTTTCTGTAGGTTTCTTGGTAGGAATCATCTCTCCCCATTTTTTATTTTACTCTATTCTTCCCACCTTGTCTTTCTCTCTTCTTAAGTCTGTCGGGTCATAACAAATAAAGAAATGAATTCAAAATTTGCCACCAAGCTTTCCAATTACACGAGATGGGATTTGGCCAACACATCGAATTGTCATAAGTCAGGAAAAATGTCAGATATGATTAAGTTGTCGGCCGTCAATATGCTTTGGGAATCCTTGAAATATAAAGGCTCGATATGCGAACAACACAACAGATGAAGGTTGAGGGTGAACAGATCAAAGGAATGTCCCGGGATAAGGTTGACAAAGAGTGGTGCACCAATGACAATCAAAATCTTCCCAAAAGGAAATCAAAGTTATCATGACTAGTGATGGAGCAATAGACTTCAAGGGCAAGGCCGGTGGTTTAAACCAAAAAAGAGCAACATGTGCAATGAAGTTGGCAACAATTAAAAATGCTTGGGGTTCATGGGAGACACAAAGGTTGGCAAGTATCAATTCGAGAACAATACAACAAATAGAAGTGTGGGGTTAGAACGGAGAAGAAATACATATTCTGAAAAGGAAAGGGTCAGTCAAGAAACGACTAAGGTTTTCAAATGAAATCAGTGAAGGAACAATAGACTTCAAGATCGGAGCTAGTGGGATCCGTCAAAAGAACAACATATACTTTGAATGGGAGGGCAATTGTCGTGCGTTGAGATTCATGAAAACAAGGAAATTGGTAAATGTCAGGCTGAAAGAGATGCGGATTTGAACAAAGAAGAAGTATTTTATGCGACAAGGAAGGCGGAGGAAAATGTATAGTCGGTAGACGGGCAAGGCATTCAAGCAGAAATCAGTTATCAGGGGAAGTGAAAGAACGATTGTCATCAAAGTTCAAGGCCACAAACCAACCACCACATTTAAAAACTGACAAGATTTGCTTTGATTGAAACAGGGGCAAAAGTTTTGGAGAAATCCTCCGTAAAGAAAGAAGGCACCCAAACAGGTATGAATGGGAATTCTTAGGACACTCCTGAAAAATGGGGCTTAGTTTAAATGTCAAAACAATCATGAGAAACATAACTTGGTAAGAAAAGGAATATAAGTTCATTCTAAAGGTTGCCGTAGGTTTCGATTAGGAGTTGTCAGGACCCTCTTGAATAATGGGACGTAGTTTTAAGAACAAGATATAGTGAAAAATTGTAAGAGAAGTTGTCAGGACCCTCCTGAATAATGGGATGTAGTTTTAAGAACAAAATATAGTGGAAGTTGTAATAAAAGTTGTCAGGACCCTCCTGGATAATGGGGAGTACTTAAGACTTTTTAATAACAAATTAGTAATACTCTTGGAAAAGATAGGGGAAATTCGTAATTGTTAGAAATTGTCAGGACCTTCCTGGATAATGGGGAATGATCTAAGACATTTGATAATAAATACAATGAAGTAACATCTGTAGAAGAGATAGTTATGATGGTCAAGACCTCCCTGATAATAGAACTTAGTTTTTAAAATTCTTATAATAGTTGGTAAAATAGTTTAGAGCCCGGTTATCAAACTGGGGGAGAAAAATTTTCTTCGGTTTGTTGGTTGTTTGTAAGCAGGCGCCCACCTGTAGAATAAGGGAATACATTTTTAAGTATAGTAAGCAGGCGCCCACATGTAAAACAAGGGAATACATTTTTAAGTGTAGCAAGCAGGTGCCCACCTGTAGAATAAGGGAATACATTTTAAGTGTAGAAAGCAGGCACCCCCCTGTAGAACAAGGGAATACATTTTAAGTTTAGTAACCAGGTACCCACCTGAAAAACAAGATAATATCTTTTCAAATTCAGCAAGCAGGCGCCCACCTGAAGAACAAGGGAATACATTCCAAAGTACAGCAAGCATGCACCCACCTGAAGAACAAGGGAAGTATAATACAACTTTATCTCTCAAGTTAACATTTAGTAACATCATGCACCCAGTTATCAAACTGGGGNTATCTTTTCAAATTCAGCAAGCAGGCGCCCACCCGAAGAACAAGGGAATACATTCCAAGAACAGCAAGCAGGCACCCACCTGAAGAACAAGGGAAGTATAATACAACTTTATCTTTCAAGTTAACATTTAGTAATATCATGCACCCAGTTATCAAACTAGGGAAGAAATTTTTGTTTTGTTTTGGATATTTGTTGTAAGCAGGCGCCCACCTGAAGAACAAGGGAATATCTTTTCAAATTCAGCAAGCAGGAGCCCACCTGAAGAACAAGGGAATATCTTTTCAAATGCAGTAAGTAGGCACCCACCTGGAAAACAAGGGAAGTATAATCTAAATTTTAACTTTGAATTGTAACCTCTGATAACATGATATGCCCAATCACCATACTGGGGCAGAAAATTTTCTTCGTTTGTCTGTTTTTGTAAGCAGACGCCCACCTGGAGAACAAGGGAATACTTTCTCGAGTAATCGCAAGAAGGAGCCCACCTGGAAAACAAGGGAATACTTTCTCAAGTAATCGCAAGCAGGAGCCCACCTGAAGAACAAGGGAATACTTTTTCAAGCAATCACCAGCAAGATGTCCACCTGAAGAATGGACACATATTTCAAAACACAGTCAAGGCAACAATCAGAATTCCATTGAAAGAATACAAGATGCAAGATCAAGGCAATACAAGAACACAAGATACCAGACATAAATAGGATTTTTGTAATTCATAGACCATAGCTTAGGCTAGTTTCTTTTATTTTACCATGATGTAATAAGGGGGTCAGCAAGCAGTAACAACAGCAACAGCAATGAGATCACAGCTCCTGGTAGTCCCAGCTACCAGACATTCCTAAACTACACTGACCTGATTCCTGTTTAGCCCAGGATATGTAGGCAATCTCTAAAGCAGGATGCAGTCAAACTTTCCAAAAAATGCTTCACACGGAATATGCGAACGGGCAAAAATCCCTCTTCGTGTTTCCGGGAAAAGAGGGGCAGCTGTGAGCACATGATTTTTGCCCTAAGCAAGTTATTCCAAAAATTTCAAATTAAATAATTTTACAATTTTTTAATTTTTGTTGCATTTTTCGTATTAATTGGTGGCATAATAATTCATGTTAAAATATAAAAATATGCATTTGCATTAGGATTTTAATCTTAC
Organism: Nicotiana glauca; assembly: GCA_026770625.1. Taxonomy (NCBI): domain Eukaryota; kingdom Viridiplantae; phylum Streptophyta; class Magnoliopsida; order Solanales; family Solanaceae; genus Nicotiana; species Nicotiana glauca. The sequence goes on from MU729148.1 coordinate 30,695, forward strand.
ATTTTTGTATTGAATAGGTATTAATTCATTTTAACAATTTAAAGAAAATCACAAAAATAGTTCATTTTAGCATTTTTATTGTTTTTAGTTGGAAATTGCTATAAAATAGTTATTAAATAATTTTAGACTTAAATTGTTAGTCTAATCTCTCAATTTTATAAAATCAAGAAAATACAAAAAAATATATACATATGATATATTATAATCTAAAAATGAATACAAAAAGCCAAAGAAATAAAAGAAGAAAACAAATAACAAACAAAGGATTGGGTATTTTAAATATAATGCCCGAAATTGGGCCTCTTACTAAAGAAATATACCTGGCCCAAATCAAGCCAAACCCATGCCCAAGCCAAACCCATTACTAAACCCAACCCACACCTAAAACCCAACCTATTTTATCTTAGAAATTAACGGAGGCTTCATAACCATAGAGACACGAAAATAGTGTGTCTCTATCATCCTCACCACTCTGCAAACTTCAACGATATAGAAGATTGAAGGAGACGATTCAGAGGAAGGATTTTCCAGAAGATTTTTCAGAGAGGATTTTGGAGAAGATTTTGAGAGTGAAAATCGAAGAGAAATTCAGAAAAAGAGCTAGGGTTTAGTTTTGTTAGATTTCTGATTCCAATTTGAATTGTGTAATAACATTTCTGTTCGATTTCGAAGCTTGTATCTCATTTGGATTATGGAACTCGAAGTGGAGTTGTCGTTGAATCTCCTGCTGTTATTTTAGCTTCAACAGGTTCATTTCGTTCCCTGTTGTGCGATTTTAATTGAATTGAATCCTCTTCTACTACTTGTATTCTGTTTCAATTCATGTTTGAATGTAAATGTTGTTACAATTTATTTCTGTGTGGTTCTATTGGATGATTCCTCTCAACGTGTGATCCCGTTCTGTTCGCATTGCTCGTATAATACCTATATCGATTTGTTCTGCTTAAGTGATTGCTCTGTTCTGTCATTCCGTTCGATTTTTTGATTCAGATTGTTATTTTGACTTCATCTTGATTCATCGATATTAAGGAAAATATTTCAGTTGATTTTTGTTTTAACTTCAGTTTTGATTTCAAATGTGAGATATGATGAAAATTTGAGCTTCTCTTTTAGTTTTGTTTTCCAAAAACTAGAGTGATTTGAAACGAGATTTTCAATCGTTAGAGAGTTTTTGTTTGAGTTTCGATCCGAGATTGTGGTCGATTTTGTCGACTCTTCACTGACTGGTTAATATCATGCTTCGCTCGTTTTTGCTAGCCTCTGTTTGATATGTGTACCAGTTGGCTCATTTGTTTCATGCTAAAGTGCATTTTTATCTCAACATTGTAAGAATTATGTATTGGTTGCATTCATGAGCAGCTCGTTCGCATAATTTTGTTTGTCTTCCGAGTTTGTACTTGAAATAGGTTGGTTAATGGTCGAGTTGATCTTCAAAAGCATGTACTAAGTTCATTGCTGTTAGATTTTGGTCCAAGGTGGTGACTAAACTGTTTCACTGATTGCGTATGCGCACATTGGCTCTATTTCCCTTATCTTGTTGAAACTTATCTGCCTTTTCACTACTACAAGAGTTCTACTCCTCCAAGTTGTTTTAAAAGGCTAGTTAGAGCATCAATTTGAATCGATAGCAGGCAATATTTGGACTGTCGACTCTAGTGAGAATCTGCCTTGTTTTTGTAGTTGTCTTGGCAACCTGTTATATGATTTTGAGTTTAAAATTTTGCATTGGTTGGCCCACAGCAGCCCTGTTCCACTAGTTAGCTTATGTGTTTACCTAAGTTCCGTTAGGTTCTAGTTCTGTTTTTATACTTGAACTGTGAGTTCCTACATGCTACAACACTATGTCTATATTCCACCATTTGAAGATGCTTTGCATTCCTGTTAGCATTTACATGAACAATTGACTTGAAGCATGTTTAATCTACATTTGAGTTGAGTCATTTCATTTGTCGAAACTTTAAGGATGGGATTCCATTCCCTGAGTAAATGGTTTTTTTGGCTTTTCCTGTTTGTCATTGTCTTTGTTTGTTGTGTTATTAAGACATTACGAGAATATTTTAAGTTAAAATGAGAGCATGCATGTCTTTAGGCTACAATGAAATTGGATCCATGTTGCCCATTATTGAAATTCTTCATTCTACATTTCCATGTTTACCACTAATAAATATGATCCTTTTGCTCCCCTGATTCCTTTCACCTTTATTCCCCGAACCTCCCCCTCTCTTTATCACTTCTTCAGACAAAAGAACCAAAGTCACACACTCACGTAGATAAAAAAAATACAGCTCAAATTAGCTGAAAAATCGGCTTAGCATTCTGGGTTTGTTTAAATGTTGTTGATAGAATTTTTGTGGCGTAATGCTTGTTAAGCTTCCATTTGGTTAAAATATCAGTTTACCTTGGCGAAATTAGGTAATTCATGAAATTTTGCATTTCACTTTGCTTGAGCGGTGAAATGGTGTGAGTTCCGAATCAGAATATTTGTGTAATCGTTGCTGTGGTGCTGATTCTCAATCATTCCTTCTTCGCTTAAGGGCTCTATTTTCTTCTCTGCCTAATTTCTTGCAATTGCTTTTGTTATTCTGGTTTCGTTTAGTTCTGTTGTATTAGTCTACTAAATATATGGGATGCTAAATGTTTAATGATAATGTGATGTCTTTATTTTGCTTGTGAAGCAAACAATTAGATTAATTGAGTAAACTAAAAATAGGGAAAAGTAGGTTTTAAGAATTTGGGCAATATAGTAGGTGGTAAACCATAAAGGCGTAATATGTGCTGAAACTTTGTATAAGGAATATGTGGAGATTCCAAATATGAAGGCCCAAGTCGACAGAGGTTGAAACTTTCTTAAAAATTATATTAGGGATATGGGAAGTCAATTTACAATATGATATAAAATTGGGTTTCGAATTAGGTAGCAGGTTCAAACTAAAAGGGTCTTCCCTTTTGTTTGAATTCGGACTTGAATTCGAGGCTCGAAATTATAATTGTAAATTAATTATCTTTTAGAGATAAATTTCACGGCCTTCCCAAAAAATAACAACACGTTAGTCTCTTTAGACGCGATTTTAATAAAATTACATTCCTAAACTCGGGTGTGCATTTCATGTAACCCAAATTTAAATCTGAAAATGTTGAATATGAATGTGTCGAGGATCAGGGTGCATTTCAAGTGACGTGATCCGAAAACATATTCTTAAACGACATTCACTTTTTTAAAATAAAATAATTTGACAAAAAGCGGTAATTAATTCTAAAAACACACAAATAGGATAATATGTTTTAAAATCAAATATTTTAGCCAAATATAACGGTTGAGCGACCGTGCTAGAACCACGGAACTCGAAAATGCCTAACAACTTCTCCCGGGTTAACATAATTCCTTACTCTGATTTCTAGTTCGCGACTGTTAAACAGAGTCAAACCCTTCCTCAATTCGGGATTCAAAATGGTGACTTGGGACACCATAAATTTCCCGAGTGGCGACTCTGATTTTTTAAATAAAAATGGATCCCGTTTCGATTGTCCTTAAAATGGAAAAAAACCTTTATTACTATATCTCTTCCCGGGTGTAGAAAAAGCCGATATTTATTCGGTAAAAAGGAGGTGGCATGTGTCCCGGTTCGACTGAGGTAGAACCTATTGTATTTTGATGGCGAAGGCACGTGGCCTGAGTCTCCAGTTCGACTGAGGTCGAACATATTGTATTTTGATGGCGAAGGCACTTGGCCTGAGTCCTAGTTCGACTGAGGTCGAACCTGTTGTATTTCGATGGCGAAGACACGTGGCCTGAGTCCCAGTTCGACTGAGGTTGAACCTGTCCTATTTTGATGTCGAAGGCACTTGGCCTGAGTCCCGGTTAGACTGAGGTCGAACCTGTTGTATTTTGATGGCCAAGGCACGTAGCATGAGTCCCGATTTGGCTAAGGTCGAACATGTTGTATTTTCATGGCGAAGGCGCGCGATGTCTGTCCCGGTTCGACTGAGGACGAACCTGTTGTATTTTGATGGAGAAGGTATGTGGCACGTGGCTTGAGTCCCAGTTCGATTGAGGTCGAACCTATTGTATTTTGATGGTGAAGCCACTAGGCGTGAGTCCTGGTTCGACTGAGGTCGAACCTGGTTTATTTCGATGGCGAAGGCACGTGGCCTAAGTCCCGGATCGACTGAGGTTGAACCTGTTGTATTTTGATGTCGAAGGCACTTGGTCTGAGTCCCGATTCGACTGAGGTTGAACCTGTTCTATTTTGATGGCGAAGGCACGTGGCCTCAGTCCCGATTTGACTGAGGTCGAACCTGTTGTATTTTGATGGCGAAGGTATGTGGCCTGTTTCGCCGTTTGACTGAGGTTGAACCTGTTGTATTTTGATGTCGAAGGCACTTGGCCTGAGTCCCGGTTCGACTCAGGTCGAACCTGTTGTATTTTGATGGTGAAGGCGCGCGGCGTCTGTCCCGGTTTGACTGAGGACGAACCTGTTGTATTTTGATGGCGAATGTACGTGGCCTGTGTCCCGGTTCGACTGAGGTTGAACCTGTTGTATTTTGATGGCGAATGTACGTGGCCTCTGTGCTGGTTTGGCTGAGGACGAACCTGTTATATTTTGATGGCGAAGGTACGTGACCTGTGTCCCGGTTCGACTGAGGTCGAACTTGTTGTATTTTGATGGCGAAGGCACGTGGCCTGATTCCCGATTCGACTGAAGTCGAACCTATTTTATTTTGATGGCGAAGGCACGTGGCTTGAGTCCTAATTCGACTAAGGTTGAACCTATTGTATTTTGATGGCGAAAGGCACTTAGCCTGAATCCCGGTTCGACTTAGGTCGAACCGGATATATTTTGATGGCGAAGACACTTGGTCCGAGTACCGGTTCAACTTAGGTCGAACCTGTTGTATTTTAATGGTGAAGGCACTTGGCCTGAGTCCCGGTTCGACTGAGGTCGAACCTATTGTATTTTGATGGTGAAGGCACGTGGCCTGATTCTCTGTTTGACTGAGGTCGAACCTGTTGTATTTTTATGGCAAAGGCACGTGGCTTGAGTCCCGGTTCGACTGAGGTCTAACCTGTTGTATTTTGATGGAGAAGGCTCGTGGCCTGAGTCTCCATTTTGACTGAGGTCGAACCTATTGTATTTTGATGGCGAAGGCACTTGGCCTGAGTCCTGGTTCGACTGAAGTCGAACCTGTTGTATTTCGATGGCGAAGGCACATGGCCTGAGTCCCGATTCGACTGAGGTTGAACCTGTTGTATTTTTATGTTGAAGGCACTTGGCCAGAGTCCCGGTTCGACTGAGGTCGAACCTGTTGTATTTTGATGGAGAAGGCACGTGGCCTGAGTCCCGATTTGACTGAGGTCGAACCTACTATATTTCGATGGAGAAAGCATTAGGCCTGAGTCCCGGTTCGACTGAAGTCGAACATGATGTATTTTGATGGCGAATGCACGTGGCCAGAGTCCCGGTTTGACTGAGGTCGAACCTGTTGTATTTTGATGGCGAAGGCACGTGGCTTAAGTCCCGATTTGACTGAGGTCGAACCTGTTGTATTTTGATGGCGAAGGCACATGGCTTGAGTCCTTATTTGACTGACGGCGAACCTGTTGTATTTTGATGGCGAAGGCACGCGGCCTCTGTCCCAGTTTGGCTGAGGACGAACCTGTTGTATTTTGATGGCGAAGGCATGTGGCCTGATTCTCCAGTTCGATTGAGGTCGAACTTATTGTATTTTGATGGCGAAGGCACTTGGCCTGAGTCGTGGTTCGACTGAGGTCGAACCTTTGTATTTTGATGGAGAAGGCACGTGGCTGGAGTCCCGGTTCGACTGAGGTTGAACCTATTGTATTTTTATGTCGAAGGCACTTGGCCAGAGTCCCGGTTCGACTGAGGTCGAACCTGTTGTATTTTGATGGCGAAGGCACATGGCCTGAGTCCCGATTTGACTGAGGTCGAACCTATTGTATTTTGATGGTGAAGGCACGTGGCCTCTGTGCCGGTTTGGCCGAGGACGAACTTGTTATATTTTGATGGCGAAGGTACATGACTTGTGTCCCGGTTCGACTGAGGTTGAACTTGTTGTATTTTGATGGCGGAGGCACGTGGCCTGAGTCCCGGTTCGACTGAGGTCGAACCCGTTGTAGTTTGATGGCGAAGGCATGTGGCCTGTGTCCCGGTTCGACTGAGGTTGAACCTGTTGTATTTTGATAGTGAAGGCACGTGGCCTGACTCCCGGTTCGACTGAGGTCGAACTTGATGTATTTTGATGGCGAAGGCACTTGGCCTTAGTCCCGGTTCGACTGAGGTCGAACCTGTTATATTTTGTTAGCGACGACACTTGGCCTGTGTCCCGGTTCGACTGAGGTCGAACCTATTATATTTTGATGGCGAAGGCACGTGGCCTGAGTCCCGATTTGACTGAGGTCGAACCTATTATATTTTGATGGCGAAGGCACGTGGCCTGAGTCCCGATTTGACTGAGGTCGAACCTATTATATTTTGATGGCGAAGGCACGTGGCCTGAGTCCCGATTTGACTGAGGTCGAACCTATTATATTTTGATGGCGAAGGCACGTGGCCTGAGTCCCGATTTGACTGAGGTCGAACCTATTATATTTTGATGGCGAAGGCACGTGGCCTGAGTCCCGATTTGACTGAGGTCGAACCTATTATATTTTGATGGCGAAGGCACGTGGCCTGAGTCCCGATTTGACTGAGGTCGAACCTATTATATTTTGATGGCGAAGGCACGTGGCCTGAGTCCCGATTTGACTGAGGTCGAACCTATTATATTTTGATGGCGAAGGCACGTGGCCTGAGTCCCGATTTGACTGAGGTCGAACCTATTATATTTTGATGGCGAAGGCACGTGGCCTGAGTCCCGATTTGACTGAGGTCGAACCTATTATATTTTGATGGCGAAGGCACGTGGCCTGAGTCCCGATTTGACTGAGGTCGAACCTATTATATTTTGATGGCGAAGGCACGTGGCCTGAGTCCCGATTTGACTGAGGTCGAACCTATTATATTTTGATGGCGAAGGCACGTGGCCTGAGTCCCGATTTGACTGAGGTCGAACCTATTATATTTTGATGGCGAAGGCACGTGGCCTGAGTCCCGATTTGACTGAGGTCGAACCTATTATATTTTGATGGCGAAGGCACGTGGCCTGAGTCCCGATTTGACTGAGGTCGAACCTATTATATTTTGATGGCGAAGGCACGTGGCCTGAGTCCCGATTTGACTGAGGTCGAACCTATTATATTTTGATGGCGAAGGCACGTGGCCTGAGTCCCGATTTGACTGAGGTCGAACCTATTATATTTTGATGGCGAAGGCACGTGGCCTGAGTCCCGATTTGACTGAGGTCGAACCTATTATATTTTGATGGCGAAGGCACGTGGCCTGAGTCCCGATTTGACTGAGGTCGAACCTATTATATTTTGATGGCGAAGGCACGTGGCCTGAGTCCCGATTTGACTGAGGTCGAACCTATTATATTTTGATGGCGAAGGCACGTGGCCTGAGTCCCGATTTGACTGAGGTCGAACCTATTATATTTTGATGGCGAAGGCACGTGGCCTGAGTCCCGATTTGACTGAGGTCGAACCTATTATATTTTGATGGCGAAGGCACGTGGCCTGAGTCCCGATTTGACTGAGGTCGAACCTATTATATTTTGATGGCGAAGGCACGTGGCCTGAGTCCCGATTTGACTGAGGTCGAACCTATTATATTTTGATGGCGAAGGCACGTGGCCTGAGTCCCGATTTGACTGAGGTCGAACCTATTATATTTTGATGGCGAAGGCACGTGGCCTGAGTCCCGATTTGACTGAGGTCGAACCTATTATATTTTGATGGCGAAGGCACGTGGCCTGAGTCCCGATTTGACTGAGGTCGAACCTATTATATTTTGATGGCGAAGGCACGTGGCCTGAGTCCCGATTTGACTGAGGTCGAACCTATTATATTTTGATGGCGAAGGCACGTGGCCTGAGTCCCGATTTGACTGAGGTCGAACCTATTATATTTTGATGGCGAAGGCACGTGGCCTGAGTCCCGATTTGACTGAGGTCGAACCTATTATATTTTGATGGCGAAGGCACGTGGCCTGAGTCCCGATTTGACTGAGGTCGAACCTATTATATTTTGATGGCGAAGGCACGTGGCCTGAGTCCCGATTTGACTGAGGTCGAACCTATTATATTTTGATGGCGAAGGCACGTGGCCTGAGTCCCGATTTGACTGAGGTCGAACCTATTATATTTTGATGGCGAAGGCACGTGGCCTGAGTCCCGATTTGACTGAGGTCGAACCTATTATATTTTGATGGCGAAGGCACGTGGCCTGAGTCCCGATTTGACTGAGGTCGAACCTATTATATTTTGATGGCGAAGGCACGTGGCCTGAGTCCCGATTTGACTGAGGTCGAACCTATTATATTTTGATGGCGAAGGCACGTGGCCTGAGTCCCGATTTGACTGAGGTCGAACCTATTATATTTTGATGGCGAAGGCACGTGGCCTGAGTCCCGATTTGACTGAGGTCGAACCTATTATATTTTGATGGCGAAGGCACGTGGCCTGAGTCCCGATTTGACTGAGGTCGAACCTATTATATTTTGATGGCGAAGGCACGTGGCCTGAGTCCCGATTTGACTGAGGTCGAACCTATTATATTTTGATGGCGAAGGCACGTGGCCTGAGTCCCGATTTGACTGAGGTCGAACCTATTATATTTTGATGGCGAAGGCACGTGGCCTGAGTCCCGATTTGACTGAGGTCGAACCTATTATATTTTGATGGCGAAGGCACGTGGCCTGAGTCCCGATTTGACTGAGGTCGAACCTATTATATTTTGATGGCGAAGGCACGTGGCCTGAGTCCCGATTTGACTGAGGTCGAACCTATTATATTTTGATGGCGAAGGCACGTGGCCTGAGTCCCGATTTGACTGAGGTCGAACCTATTATATTTTGATGGCGAAGGCACGTGGCCTGAGTCCCGATTTGACTGAGGTCGAACCTATTATATTTTGATGGCGAAGGCACGTGGCCTGAGTCCCGATTTGACTGAGGTCGAACCTATTATATTTTGATGGCGAAGGCACGTGGCCTGAGTCCCGATTTGACTGAGGTCGAACCTATTATATTTTGATGGCGAAGGCACGTGGCCTGAGTCCCGATTTGACTGAGGTCGAACCTATTATATTTTGATGGCGAAGGCACGTGGCCTGAGTCCCGATTTGACTGAGGTCGAACCTATTATATTTTGATGGCGAAGGCACGTGGCCTTTGTCCCGGTTCGACTGAGGTTGAACCTGTTGTATTTTGATGGAGAAGGCACGTGGCCTGAGTCCCGATTTGACTGAGGTCGAACCTATTGTATTTTGATGGCGAAGGCACGTGGCCTTTGTCCCGGTTCGACTGAGGTTGAACCTGTTGTATTTTGATAGTGAAGGCACGTGGCCTGACTCCCGGTTCGACTGAGGTCGAACTTGATGTATTTTGATAGCGAAGGCACTTGGCCTGAGTCCCGGTTCGACTGAGGTCGAACCTGTTATATTTTGTTTGCGACGACACTTGGCCTGTGTCCCGGTCCGACTGAGGTCGAACCTGATATATTTTGATGGCAAAGACATTTGTCCCGAGTATCGGTTCGACTGAGGTCGAACCTGTTGTATTTTGATTGCGAAGGCACTTGGCCTAAGTCCCGGTTCGACTGAGGTCGAACTTGTTGTATTTTGATGGCGAAGGCACGTG
>MU729151.1:3901-15780 GCA_026770625.1 Nicotiana glauca
CCTAAGATATTCCAAAATGTTTTGCACTTCAATCTATTTAGGCAATGTAGCACAATTAAACCCATAATTAGGAAAAGATCATAATTTTAGCTCGCTTGAGAATTTTATCAAGCATTTAGTGTTCATTAAGGTCTTATGGCCCTTTTATGGAAGATTACAGTAGCTCTTTCCCTATGCCTCTCTATTTATAATTTCCACATATCTTCTAAGAACACATGCATGCAATGTAGTCACCCTTATCCCCGTGAATTACCTTACTAATGACCCCTTGTAGCTATGTTTAAAATTAAGAGCTAAGGTGATGAAGTCTTACCTCCTGGGATGAAGATTTAAGTGCCTCACTTCATTATCTTAAATGTTTTTACAAGGATTTGGTGCATCAATGTTGATAAAAGGCACCTCCCCTCTCTAACACCCTCTTTCTCACTCTAAAAGCACCAGGGAATAGTCTTAAAATAAGCTATTGCACGGGATATAATGATAGGGGGTCAAGTTTAAAATTTGGAAATTTGGAGCCCCGACTCAGATCTGCGATCGCAAAGTTAACATGCATCCCGCAGAATGGACCGAAAAAATGCTCCCAAAAACCTGAACAATCTACCCGGGTATAGGACAAGAATGCGGTCTGCATACCTGTTATGTGGCCGCATAATGCACCGCAGAACAGATCCTAGCAAAAATCCCCAGGAGATTATGCGAAGACTATGCGTCCCGCATATCGACTATGCAATCGCATAGTTGACCTCAAAATTAACCATCATACTGCTTGACTCTGTGGTGCCTATACGGTTTGCAAAACTATTATGCGACCACATACTGGACTGCAGAATCGCACTTTTCTGGAAAAAATTATTCCTTGACTTTTTAAAACATAGATCAGTCCAAAGGGTCCGAACCACAGCGTAGAATTTCTAACACATATTCCTAATTTGGCACTAAGAGCTTTTGGGTTTTGAGTAGAAGTTTTCACGGGGCCTTAAAACCTATTCTTATGTGTCTTATTATTTTTTCTCGTATTTGGGTGTATCTCGGGATTCTTTGGGCATGGACTGGTTGTTACCCCATTATGCTATTTTTGATTGTCACGCCAAAATCGTGATGTTGGCTATGCCAGGTGCACCACGATTTAAGTGGATGGGTGCTTTAGATCACACTCCCAGTAGAGTTATTTCTTTCCTTAAGGCTCAGCGAATGGTTGAGAATGGGTGTGACGTGTATTTAGCTTATGTGAGAGATGTCAGTATCGATACCCTAACAGTTGATTCGGTCCCAGTAGTATGGGATTTCTCTGATGTGTTTCTAGCTGATCTTTCGGGTATTCCACCAGATAGAGATATTCATTTTGGCATTGATCAGTTGTGGGGCACTCAGCCCATTTCTGTTCCTCCGTATGGTATGGCTCTTCCTGAGTTGACGAATTAGTTACAGGAATTGCTTGATAAGGGTTTTATCCCAATGTATCACCTAGGGGTGCTCCTATCTTGTTTGTGAAGAAAAAGGATGATTCTATGCGTATGTGCAATGATTATTGCTACTTGAACAAAGTTACAGTGAAGAACCGGTACCCCTTTCCTTGTATTGATGATTTATTTGACCACTTGTAGGGTGCATGACTATTTTCTAAGATTCACTTGCATTTAGATTACTATCAAGTGAAGATTCGGGAGCCAGATATAGCGTAGACTGCTTTTAGGACTCGGTATAGTCATTACGAGTTCCTTGTTATGTTATTAGGGCTGACCAGTGCCCTGGCAGCCTTCATTCATTTGATGCACACTTTGTTTTGGCCATATCTTGACTCGTTCGTCATTGTCGTTATTGATGATATTCTGGTATACTTCTGGAGTCAGGCAGATCATGAACAACACCTGAGGATAGTGCTTCAGACATTGAGAGAAAAGAAGTTATATGCAAATTTCTCAAAATGTGAGTTTTGGTTGGATTCCATGGCATTTTTGGGTCACGTGTTGTCGAGTGAGGGGATAAAGGTGGATCTGAAGAAAGTGGAAGCAGTGCAAAGTTGACCCTGACCATTCTCAACTACAGAGATTCGCAAATTTCTTGGCTTGGTGGGTTATTACCGTTAATTTTATGAGGGCTTTTCATCTGTTACAACACCTATGACCAGACTGACCCAGAAGGGTGCTCCATTCCAGTGGATGAAAGAGTGTGAGGCGAGCTTTCAAAAGCTCAAGGGAGCTTTGAATACAACCCCAATTTTGATATTGCCTACCGGTTCAGGGTCTTATACTATCTATTGTGAGGCCTCGAGGATTGGCCTTCGAGTGGTATTGATGTAGGACGGTAGTCTGATTTCCTACGCATCCAAACAATTGAAGATATAAGATAATAATTATCATGTCCATGATCTCGAGTTAGCTACTATTGTTCACGCCTTGAAGATTTGGCATCTTTATTTGTACAATATGCCATGCGTGATTTATACTGATCATCGAAGTTTGCAACATCTGTTCAAGCAGAAGGATCTTAATTTGCACCAGAGGAGGTGGTTAGAGCTGCTGAACGACTATGATATCACTATTTTGTATCATCTGGGCAAGGCCAATGTAGTGGCAGATGCTTTAAGTCGCCGAACAGTGAGTTTGGGGAGTTTGGCTTATTTGCCAGCAGCGGAGAGGCCCATGGCGATTGATGTTATGGTTAACCAGACAGTTTGTGAGATAGGATCTTTCAGAGCCTAATTAGATTCTATCTTGTGTGGTTTCACGGTCTTTTTTGTTTGATCGTACCAAAGAGTTATGACCCTAATTTGCTTGTCCTCAAGGACAAGGTCTTGCATGGCTATGCTAGAGATGTGACTATTGGTGATGACGAGGTATTGAAGATGCAGGGTCGGGTTTGTGTACCCAATGTTAATAGGCTTCGGGAGTTGATTGTATAAGAGGCCCATAGTTTGCGGTATTCTATTTATCCCGGTGTCACAAAGATGTGCCAAGATTTGAGACAACACTTTTAGTAGAGGTGGATGAAGAAAATATAGTTGGGTTTGTAGCTTGGTGCTTCAATTGTCAGCAGGTGAAGTATGAGCCCCAGAGACTAGGTAGGTTGCTTCAGCAGATTGAGATTCCGTAGTGGAAGTGGGAGAGGATCACCATGGACTTCGTAGTCGGACTCCCACGGACTTTGAGGAAGTTCGATGCCATTTAGGTGATTGTGGATCAGCTGACCAAGTCCGCACATTTCATTCCTGTTGGCGGATATTTATATTTGGGAGATTGTCCGTCTGCATGATATTTCAGTTTCTATCATTTCAGATAGAGGTACTCAGTTCACATCACGGTTCTAGAGGGACGTTAAGCATGAGTTGGGTACTCGGGTGGAGTTGAGTACAACATTTCACCCCCAGACGGACGGACGTTCTGAGTGTACTATTGAGATTTTGAGGATATGCTCCGTACGTGTGTGATGGAGATTACATGTTCTTGGGATTAGTTCTTGCCATTGGCGGAGTTTGCCTACAACAATAGTTATCAATCGATCATTCAGATGGCACCGTATGAGGATTTATATGGTATGAGGTGTAGATCTCCGGTGGGTTGGTTCGAGTTGGGTGAGGCTAGATTATTGGGCACAGACTTGGTTCAGGATGCTTTGGAGAAGGTTAAGATGATTCAGGATAGACTCCGCAAAACCTAGTCCAAACAGAAGAGATATGTGGGTCGGGAGATTCGTGATGTTTCCTACATGCTCGGAGAGCGGGTCTTGCTTCGGGTTTCACCTATGAAGGGTTTTTTATGAGATTTGGAAAGAAGGGGAAGTTGAGTCCGAGGTTTATTAGCCCTTTTGAGATATTGAGACGTGTTGGGGAGGTTACTTATGAGCTTTCCTTACCTCCCAGCTTGGCAGGAGTTCATCCGGTATTTCATGTTTTGATGCTCCAGAGGTAGCATGGTGATCCGTCGCACGTGTTGGATTTAATTTCAGTACAGTTGGACAAGGATCTATATTATGTTGAGGGGTCGGTGGCGATACTGGACAGGCAGGTTCGAAAGTTGAGGTCAAAGAACATTACATCAATAAAGGTTTAATGGCGGGGTCAGCCGTTCGAGGAGGCAACTTGGGAGACCGAGCAAGATATGCGCAGCTGTTACCCTCATCTTTTCACTACTTCAGGCATGTTGTCTATTCTCATTCAAGGGAGAACGAATGTTTAAATAAGGGGAGAATGTAATGACCCGACCGGTTGTTTTAAGTATTAATGCCCTGATCCCCTATAAACTGCATTCCCCATGCTTGTTTCTATTATTGTAAATTGTCGGGAAGGTTCGTTTTGAATTTCGGAGTGTTTTGGGACACTTAGTCCCTAAATGAGAGTTTAAGCTTTAGAATTTGGACCGTAGTCGGAATAGTGTGAAGACGGCCTTGGAATGGAATTATGTTGGTTTCGTTAGTTTTGTTGGGTGATTTCGAGCATAGGGCATGTTCGGATTGTATTTTGGAGGTTTGTAGCTTATTTAGGCTTGAAATGCCGAAGTTAAATTTTTTAAGTTTCCGGTTCGATAGTGAGATTTTGATATCGGGGTCGGAATGGAATTTTAGAAGTTGGAATAGGTCCATTGTGTTATTTGGGACGTGTGTGCAAAATTTTAGGCCATTCAGGTGAGGTTTGATAGACATTTTGATCGAAAGCGGAAAATTGAAGTTTTGGAAATACTTAGGCTTGGATTGGAGAGTGATTTGTGGTTTTAGAATTGTTTGACGTGCTTCGAAGGTTGGAATAAGTTCGTATGATATATTATGATTGGTTGGCAGGTTTGGTTGAGGTCCCGGGGGCCTCGGGTGAGTTTTGGATGCTTAACAGAATTCAAATTGGACTTAGGAAAAACTTCATGTTGGCTGAACCTATCATAACCGCACCTGCATGAATGGGACCGCAGTTGCGGCACCGCAGAAGTGGCTGGGTGACTGCAGAAGCGGGATTTGGTCAGGCTCCAGAAATGGAAGGTGTGAGAAAGTGAATGTACCTGCGAGATTGCTGGTGCAGTAAGGGAGTCGCAGGTGAGGAAATTGCTATTTAAAGAAATGTCGAAGATGCGACTTGTGTTCCGCAAAAGCGGAACCGCAGGTGCCGTCCTAGAGCTATAGATGCAGTTCCATTGTTCAGAAAAAGGGGCAGAACGAGGGTTTAGCCTCAAAACTGGGAAAATTGATTTGGGAGCTCGGGATTGGCGATTTTGAGAGAGATTTTCACCTGGGTGTTTTGGGTAATTAATTCATACTCAGTTTTGATTAATTTCCACGAATCTATGATTAAATTAATCCTTTAAATTCGAATTTGGGGTGAAAGTTTGGAGAAAATTAAGAAAATTTCTTAGGCCTAATTTTGGAGTTTTGATCAAGATTTTGATGTCGGATTGGAGTAACTTCTATATATATGAACTCGTGAGAGTGTGAGGGTTCTGAATTTGTAAATCTTACCCGATTTCGATGCGTCGGCCCGGGGGACTTTTTGGGCGATTTTCCTAATTTCGTGTATTAGCTTCGAATTAATTAGTTGAATTAGTTACTTGAAGTTATATTTACATTATGCAATTACTTGAATAGCTTTGGGCCATTCGGAGTCGGATACTCGTGGCAAGAGCGTGGTATTGGCAATTTTGAGAGAGATTTTCACCTAGGTGTTTTGGCTAAGTAATTCTTACTCGGTTTTGATTAATTTCCACGAATCTGTGGTTCAATTTCATCCTTTAAAATCGAATTTGGGGTGAAAGTTTGGAGAAAAATTGGAAAAATTTCTTAAGCCTAATTTTGGAGTTTTGATCAAGATTTTGATGTCAGATTGGGGTAACTTCTGTATATATGAACTTGTGAGAGTGTGAGGATTCCGAATTTGTAAATCTTACCCAATTTCGAGACGTGGGCCCAGGGGACTTTTTGGTCGATTTTCCTAATTTCGTGTATTAGCTTCGAATTAATTAGTTTAATTAGTTACTTGAAGTTATATTTACATTATGCAATTACTTTGAATAGGTTTGGGCCATTCGAAGTCGGATACTTGTGGCAAGAGCGTGGTATTGAGTTGTTTGAGTAGGTTCGAGGTAACTGGCTTGCCTAACCTTGTGTGGGGAACTCCCCCAAGGATTTGGTGTTGTTGATATATGAAATGCCTTGTACGAGTGTGTACTTGTGCTAATTGTTGAAAATCATGTTTTCATTAAGTAACTGTAACTGAGTTTTATTTCCTGTTTATGCTACCTGCAATTTAATCTTACTGTGAGCTTAGGGAAGTATGTCTAATTGACTTAATTTCTTTACTTGCTCAAACGACTTTAATTGAATTATGTGCAACATTCTAGTTTAGAAATATCTGTTTACCCTGGTAAGGAATTTGGACTGAATTGAATATTCTTCGTGTTGCTGCTATGTGTTTATATTTGGGACTACGGGATGGTATCCTGGGATTTCCCCCTGCATGTTTACTTTGGGACTACAGATTTGTATTCCAATGGATCCCCCTGCACTTTTATATTGGAACTATGGGAACGCACCTGATAGATTCCCCCAGTACTGGGTATTTACATTTGGGACTATCGATCGGTATTCCGGTGGATCCCTTGCACTATGAGTTGGACTACGGGACGACACCCAGGAGATCCACTGGAGATTTATATTTGGGACTACAGGACGATATCCTGGGAGATCCCCGGTTGTTACTTCTGTGTTGAGCTGTATTTTCCTTCTGTGATTATTTAGTCTCTGTAGCAGTTGTTGTTACTCTTATTGCCCTGTATTACTTTAATATTATTTCTTTCCTTATATATTATTTTACATGACCGGTATGGCCCTGACCTTCCTCGTCACGACTCGACTGAGGTTAGGCTTGGCACTTACTAGGTACCGATGTGGTTTACTCATGCCCTTTCCTGCATATGTTTTTTGTGTGCAGATCCAGGTACTTCGACTCATCCGTTGTAACCTTGAGGCGAGGCGGTTCTCCAGAGACTTCCAGGTATATTTACCGCGTCCGCCAACCGAGGAGCCCCTTTCCATTCTATCTTGTAGTGATAAGCCTTTTATCTTTTCTATTGATGTAGACATTCCGGCGTTAGCGCATTTTGTCATATTCGTAGCTTGTGATTCATGGGATTCCGGGTTTTGGGAAGTTGTTCAGTTAAAGTGTTATATTTTTATATGTCGAGAGGCATCTTACACCTTCATTATGTTATTCCGCAATTTTTTTTATTAGTTTTATCTTTTGTTTTTCCCCTTTTCAATTGTTAGGCTTACCTAGTCATATAGACTAGATGCCGTCGCGATAGTTCACGGAGGGCGAACTAGGGTCGTGATACATATGAACTCACTCACAAGATCGAAACACCGAAATAACAACTAAAATAACAAATGGGACGCCAAATGCATTAATCAAATTATGTAACTCAAAAACTTCAAAAAACACTTCAGTGCATCCGATTCCTATCAAATCAACTAGGAATGATGCCCAATTTTACCTGCAACTCTTAAATCACTATACGGAACTATTCCCAAATTGGGAAAACCAAACGGGCCTTGATAACACCAAAACTTACTTCAAACTAAATTTAGAGAACTTGAAAACCTACAATGCGCCAACTTTCAACCTCCCGGGTCATCTGAAACCCGATCCGAACATATGCTCAAGTTCAAAATCATCATATGAACCTATTGGAACAGTCAAAATCCTAGTTCCGAGATCGTTATCTCAAAATGCTGACTCAAGTCAAGCTTAACCATTTTAAGCCAGTATTAAGGAACTAAGTTGTCCGATTTCAACCCGAACCCTTTTAAATCTCAACTAAACATTCCCGCAAGTCATAAAATAGTAAAAGCACTTATGTGGCTTAATTAGGGGAACGGGGATCTAGAAAGCAAAAAGAACATTCGGATTGTTACACTGCTAGTGGTCCTTCTTCGTGATCATTATCACAAACCTCGCGATTATGATTCCAAAATTGTATAGCATAGTTTTTATCCTTCGCAATCACAACCATTTCCCCGCGATCAAGTATGTCTTCCTATTAGTCATGTTGATGACTTCACCAGTGACAAGAAAAAGTTCCCCGTCTTGATCTTCCTCAACAATCTTCTCAAATAATGGATGAGATTCATCAAAGATAACATGGACACTTTCTTCAACACATTGAGTCTGCTTGTTATAAATTTTGTAAGCCTTGATTGAGAAGAGTAGCCAAGAAATATCCCTTCGTCACTTTTAGCATCGAACTTACCAAGCTGATCCTTTCCATTGTTGAGAACATAGTATTTTTGTCGAAATGTTCTTAGGTAGGTCAGCTTGGGTTTTCTTCCATTCAGCAGTTCATAAGGTCTTGTTTAGAATTAATTTGATCATCCACCTGTTCACTAAGTAGCAGGCAGTATTGACAGCTTCAGCCGAAAATTTCTTTGCAAGTCAACTGTCAATCAGCATTGTTCTTGCCATTTCTTCTAGAGTTCTGTTCTTTCTTTCTATTACTCCATTTTGCTGTGGAGTTCTAGGAGCTGAGAAGTTATGAGTGATACCATTTTCAATGCAGAATTCATCAAATTTGACATTGTCAAATTCTGTCCCACGATTTGATCTAATGCATACAACTCTAGATTCAATCTTTACCTGAATTTTCTTTACAAAGGCCACAAATACTTCAACAATTTCATCTTTTGTTCTGAGATACATAGTCCATGTGAATCTGGAATAGTCATCCACGATCACGAAAATGTATCTTTTTTCTCCTCTGCTTTGCACCCTCAAAGGTCCACACAGATCCATATGCATAAGCTTAAGAGGTTTTGAGGTGCTCACATCTCTTTTTGACTTAAAGGAGGACTTTACATGTTTTCCTCTAGCATAGGCATCACAAACTTTTTGAGTTTTTAATTATGACATAGGCAGACCATGGACCAGGTCTTTCTGAATTAGTTTATTCAGAAGGGAAATTCTTGCATGGCTCAGTCTTCTGTGCCGTAGTTCCACATCATCATCAACCGCCTTCAGACAACTCAGATTACCACTCTATAAGGATTCAAAGTCAGCAACATAGATGTTCTTGTATCTTTTGACCAACAGAATTATTTCACCAGTCACAAGGTCAGGGATTATACATATTATGGACAAGAACTCCACCTTGTTTCCTTTATCGCAAATTTGAGAAACACTCGGGAGAGTGTACTTAAGTCCATTAACGTAGTACACAATTTCAATAGAGTGAGTGACTTTCAAATTTTTCCAACTCCAAGAATGTATCTCTTTTTGCCATTTCCAAAAGATACACTCCCTCCCTGCAGGACTTTTAGTGAAAGAAAGTCTGTGGTGTTCCCAGTCATGTGTTTCAAACACCCACTATCCATGAACCATTGTTGACCACTTCCCTTCATTATCCCCTGCACAAGAATTTAAGAGTTAGTTTTAGGAACCCAAACAAGTTTGGGTCCCTTGTAGTAACCAACAGGATGAATAAGAGCTCTCTTAGTCCATGTAGGTAATGTGCATTTTCTGTGAGTGGAACCTGGTCCCTCTTTTGTGGTCACAGTTTCAGCAGCCACTTTATCCTTTGAAACTGACTGATTCTTGGCCAGGACACATTCCAAGGAGTGTCCAATGTTCCCACATTGGGTACGAGGCCAGTTATCATATGTAGTGGCGCTCTTACTGTGAGGGTTGTAAAGATCTTTCTTCCTTGGGAACCCTTCTCCCCGCGTTTCTTCACTGACATTAGTGAACAAGGCTGTGGTAGCTTCTACCGACCAGGTCCACTTTAGAGATTTTTTAAGATCATTCATTGACTTCTCTAGATTGGCTTGGAAAAGCTCGTTTTTCTCAATTTCAGCACTCATCCTACATCTCAAGGCCTTCACCTCATTCTCAAGCCTAAAATATTCCTCACTAACTATCTCCTTTTTTTTCTAGAGCTTTCAGGTTTTGACTCAGTCAAGGGCTTCACTATTTGTTCCCTTAGGTCAGTAGTTTCTGCTAAGAGATCACTATTTTCTTTTCTAAGAATTTTAATGATTCCCTTTTGATCAGTAATTGCGGCCACTTTGTCTTTTCTGATATGTTCGGATTCTTCTTGTTCTGGCAACAAGGAATCCCTATCCTCCGCAAGACTACAAAAGGTAGTAATTAAAACATCATCTAAACACATGAGTTTTTTTGGAGAATTGGATTTTAGATTTTTCTGAACATCCCTAAAGTTTACCTCTTCGTTGCCATTGTCTTCATCATTGTCTGATAGAGCCATCAAGTCAAGCATTGAGTCTTGTCCAATCTCCTCGACTTCAATTGCCATCGTGGAACTATCATCAGTGTTAGATTTATCTTGTTGTTCTTGTGTAGTTCCCTCATAAGCTATTTGCAAAGCCTTCCATATTTCCTTGGCAGTGTCGTATGTAGAGATTCTATCAACCATATACCATAAATTTCTTGGCACGAGAATTTTTCTCTTCCACTTTCTTGTCTTCTTCAGTTTATTCTCTACAAGTGTTTCTTATTGAAAAGGGAGATTCATTTAGTACCTTGATTGGAATAAACGGACCACCGCAGATAACATCCCATAGCTCACAATCCTCAGCCATAATGAAATCATGCATTCTTGCTTTCCACCACCAATAGCATTTTCTATCAAACTTGGGTAGGTGATATATGGATTGACCTTCTTCAAAATTTAGTGGAGCCGCCATGAGGATACTTCCTAGGTGTAAGCTTGATAGGAGAAACCTGCTGTGATACCAATTGTTGGCTTGTATTGGTCCACCAAATCGTAGAGTACCTGGTCCTCTACAAGTTTCTGCTGAGAGCACTTAGTAATACAGTAATTAAATGAGGCAGAGGATTTTTACATGGAAAAATCCCGCACAAGGGGATCAAAAAACCATGACCTACCCTGTAGGCTGTTAACTTCACTAACTTATAATCTTACCTATTACAAGCTACTTTACAATGCTTCCGATTGTAAAGACTTCAAACTAACTTGTGGAACCTTTACCACAAGCTACTTTGTGACTATCATAGTTACAAAGGATTTTTCTAACTTGTGGTGCTATCACCACAACCACTTTGCAATACTACGATTACAAAGACATTCNGGTGGTCCTTCTTCGTGATCATTGTCACAAACCTCGCGATTATGATTCCAAAATTGTATAGCATAGTTTTTATCCTTTGCAATCACAACCATTTCCCGCGATCAAGTCTGTCTTCCTATTAGTCATGTTGATGACTTCACCAGTGACAAGAAAAGGTTCCCCGTCTTGATCTTCCTCAGCAATCTTCTTAAATAATGGATGAGATTCATCAAAGATAACATGGACACTTTCTTCAACACATTGAGTCTGCTTGTTATAAATTTTGTAAGCCTTGCTTGAGAAGAGTAGCCAAGAAATATCCCTTCGTCACTTTTAGCATCGAACTTACCAAGCTGATCCTTTACATTGTTGAGAACATAGTATTTGCGTCGAAATGTTCTTAGGTAGGTCAGCTTGGGTTTTCTTCCATTCAGCAGTTCATAAGGTCTTGTTAGAATTAATTTGATCATCCACGTGTTCACTAAGTAGCAGGCAGTATTGACAGCTTCAGCCGAAAATTTCTTTGCAAGTCAACTGTCAATCAGCATTGTNCGATATTGTAAGTGCAATAACAAGGTTATAACTCATCTAGGACATCGATAATCAATCATTTAGGAACTGGTCCGTAGTGGTATTCAACCTTGTTCTTCAAGCTTGAGAGAATGATCTTTTCAGTTTTTTTTTGCTAAAGGCTTGAATGATGAAACATAAATCATTCAGTGAAGTTTTGTATAGGATCCCCTTTGGTACATCTTGATCACATCACTTGAAATGATGTGTGTACTTTGTTTGGTTAAAGAATTAGTGGGCTTACAATGTGGCAG
>MU729159.1:4995-20288 GCA_026770625.1 Nicotiana glauca
AGGTAAACACCTTCAATAATTAATCCAGGGCTTCTAAAGTTTGTTCTTTATTATCTTATCAGTTTATATCAAGCCACGTAGGGCCAATTCCACATTTACATTTTTCAAGTAACAGATAAACATGCGCAAATCATGCCGAGGTCGACGGCCCGCTCCAACAGAAATGTAAATTGTGCACTGCCGAGGGTCGAGTGGCACGAACCATAGATGCATCTATTCTCACTGAGGCGTTCGGTCCATTCCATAAATAAATACATATCCTGCTCGCGAATCATCCATGCGACGCAGGCACACATAAAATACATGCCCAATCAGTCAAATAAGAACTTATCGGGGAATATTTATTCAAATAAAACCAATTCTCCGTTAATGATTTAAGAAATGAAGTTTAATCCTTTTAGAAATTTACTTACTAATTCGATGTGAGTTAAACAATTCAAGCTACCAATGGGTTCACAATTAATCCACGTGCAACATGCTTTTGGGTCCTAACTACCCGGACAATAGCATAATAGTAGCTACGCACGGACTCTCGTCACCTCGTGCGTACGTAGCCCCCACAAATAGGAGCACATAATCAATTACTTCACCTATGGGGTAAATTCCTCCTCACAAGATTAGAAAGGAGACTCACCTCACTCCGAAGACTCAAAACCGGCATTCTACACTTTTCCGAGGACTCCAATTGATGCACCACGCTCCAAGACTAGCCAATAGTTACACAAATCCATTAATATATGCTCAAATATTCATTACAACTAATTTATAGCAATTCCTAACCCCGATTGGAAAGTTGACCAAAACGCCCTCGGGCCCAAGTGCCCGGAATCCAAAACTTTTCTAAGATAAAGTTTACCCATAACCTTAGGAACTCGAATATATAATTTTCTCTTAATTCCATACTCAAAATCGTAATCAAAATCCAAGATTTCTAATTTCCTAGGTTTTCAACTAAAACCCCAAATTTACACTAATCTTCATACTTAAATCCATACATAATTGATATATTTAACACAAAAGTGATGGGGATAACTTACCTTGAAATTGACAACGAAAATCCCCTCCTTGAAGCTCTCCAAAATTGCCCCAAGCCATGAGAAATATGAGAGAAATGGCAAAATCCCCGACTTTAAATTAACCTTCTGCCACCAGAAATTTTTGCTTCTGCGGAAATAATCCCGCTTCCGTGGTCCCGCTTTTGCGGAAAATATTCCGTTTCTGCGGTCCCTGGGCTCAAGCCCATTTTCGCTTTTGCGATAAGTCAACCGCTTCTGCGGTTCCGCATCAGCGGATCAAGGGCCGGTTCTGCGGTCCTGGCTGCCCTCACCCTCGTCCGCTTCTGAGGCTTCTTCTTCGCTTCTACGGGGCCGCTTCTGCGGTCCCATTTCTGCAGAAGCGGAAATACCAGATACCAGCTGCTTCAGCACTTCTTCAAACTCTGGATTCGATCCGTTAGCCACCCGAAATCCATCCGAGGCCCCCAGGACTCCAACTAATCATACCAACCAGTCCCAAAACACATTACGGACTTGCTCGAGGCCTCAAATCATAACAAACAATGCTAAAACCATGAATTACACCTCGATTCAAGCTTTATGAACTTTGAACTTTCTAACTTCTATTTCCGATGTTTAAACCTATCAAATCACATCCGATTGACTTCAAATTTTGCACACAAGTCACATTTGACATTGCGGACCTACTCCAACTTTCAAAATCGGATTTCGACCCCGATATGAAAAAGTCAACCTCCGGTCAAACTTCTCAAAAACTTTCAAATTCTAACTTTAGCCAAATTGCTCCAAAAGAGCCTACGGACCTCCGAATTCACTTCCGATCGCGCTCCCAACTCCAGAATTACCATACGGAGAAATTCACAGTCTCGGAATCCCAAACGGACATCGATAATGCTGAAATGCACTCTGAGCCAAACTTAAAAAAATTTCTTCCAAAATGCTTAATTCCACAATAGGCGCCAAAACGCTCCCGGGCTACCCAAAACCCGAACCGGGAATACGCCCAAGTCCGATATCATCATACGAACCTGCTGGAACCTTCAGATCCCGATTCCGAGGTCGTTTACTCAAAAATCTAATCCTAGTTTATTCTTTCAACTTTAAGCTTCTCAAATGAGAATTTTCATTTAAATTTAACTCCGATCTTCCTGAATTTAAATTCCAACCATGTGAACAAGTCACAATACCTGAAATGAAACTGCTCATGGCCTCAGACTGCTGAACAACGTGCTAGGGCTCAAAACGACCGGTCGGGTCGTTACAGGTAATTTCATAATTAATCTGAAAAAGCTAGCAACCCAATTCTTAGTAAAATGATCATAAAATCTTCATACGATGTCCAAATTCAACGATTCTTTTTGTTATGGCTCTGTAATTATGATAAGGATCTAATTATTCAATAAAAATAGAAATAGGAGCTCATTTGATTAATATAGTATCATTTATGCTTAAAAAACGATGTCGAAACTTCAAAAACGAGCGCAACACAACCCAAAATCTATCTGAAACTCATCGAGCCCCTAGGGAACCTATTAGAACATACCAACAAGCCCTATATCATAACACAGGCCTACTTAAGGCCTCAAAACAAACATATCAACATCAAAACAACGAATCACACCTCAACTCGAAATCAATGAACCTGAAATTTCAAACTTCCACAACCGATGCTAAAACCTACCAAACCATATCCGATTGACCTCAAATTTTACACACAAATCACATTTGACATTATAGATCTGCTCCAACTTTTGGAATCAGAATCTGACCTCGATATCAAAAATTCCACTCCGGTCAAACTTTCCAAAATTCCAACTTTCGCTATTTCAAGCCAAATTCTACTACAGACCTCCAAATCACAATCTGGATGTGATCCTAAGTCCAAAATCACCCAACGGAGCTAACAGAACCATCAAAAATCCAATCCGAGGTCAAATTTAAAATTTAAGGTTACTAGTTGAGAATCATTCTTCCAAATCAATTACGAGTAACCTGAAAACCATAATCGATGATTCACATAAGTCATAATACTTCATACGGAGCCACTAATGCCCTCAAACAACCGAGCGAAGTACAATTTCTCAAAACGACTGGTTTGGTCGTTACAAATTAATTGTATGATTGAAACTGAACTATCGACTCAGGAAATGGAGGATATTTTTGAGCTATTTAGCTAACACGAGTACACTTTTGGGCTAAAAACGAAAATGATGACAAAGTGCCTCCTATTTTTTCCTTCCTATACAATATTTGAAACTTATTTATCAAAATTATCCTAATTTTGTACATTACCCGCCCTAAACAAGGATTTCTTAAAACAAGAATATATATTCCGCCGCCTTAAAAGGCTCCCAATCTATTATTAGTGTCTTAAATTAGGGGATTATTTGCTTGAAAAAAGGCATAACTGAGGGAACAATGGTGTTAACCACCTTTCCTTCCCTAATCATGGAGGAATATAGTCTCACACATTTCCCTTCCCTGATCAACTATATTTTTAAAAAAGAAAAAAAAATGCAAACAGACGGGAGAGTAGTAATACTTCTAAGCAAATGTCACCCTAATTGTTATTTATTTAAAATCTTTTTTTGTAGACAAGCATAGTTTATGCATTTTGGAAACAAAAGAAGAAAGAAAACTACTTCAGCTAGTGCAATGATTATGTAGCAATGTTAAAATGCATACAAGTGAAGCTGGAAATATTACAATAATTTCTCTAATGATTTTGACGAAAATTCCATCTCACTAGAATATAGTTTGATATCTTTTGTCACTTATCCATAAATAAAATACAGACATCATATTATGCTTCTCATAAGAAAAAAATTGATGGCAAACAGGAGAATGATAAAAAAGCCAGAAAAAGAGGACCCTCTTAATTTACCAACAAAAGAAATCAACTGACATCTATAAGTTGGGGCAAAAGTAGGCACAATGTTAATAAGAAAAAGAAATAAAAAAGAACTAAAATACAACCTATTCGGACTTCTTTCATGACAACACAAAAGTTGTTTACGAAAATTAATCTATTTTAAGAAAAGAATAATGCAAGTTACAATATCATACAAATTATAAATAAATTTCACACAAATTCAATACAAAATTTGATATATCTACAACAACATAAATAATAAAAATAAATTTCATAAAATTAATTATACAATATACAACTTATCTATAACTTTCATACATCCTTCTTACCCAGCCAAATACAACTACGACATCATACAAATTTTATACAACATGTCTTTTGTATATTTATATATATATATTATATATAATTTGTATATATTTTATATGTGATGTATGCTTCTTCCTCTCTAAAATTCCAATCAAAACTTACTATCTTAATACAATTTTGACACATATCAACAACTTTATGTAAAAAAGATAGTATTGATAACTTTAATACAAAATTTATACAACTATTCATATATTATACAACTGCTTTTTAACTTTCATACAACATTCAAATAATAAAAAATCTATAACTACAACAGAATACAATTTACATACAATTATACTACAAATTTATTACATTTTTGTAAGTGTATGGTGTGACGACTCGACCTGTCGTCACATGAATTACCGCTCCTTTTCCCCCATTTTCTGCTGCATTATGCTTCCTTATCCGTGTCTTGTGTGATCGAGTTGGTTTGGAGAAGTTTTGGTAAGAAGTGAGACACTTAGTCTCTTTAAGGAAGGTCTAGTTTGGAAAAGTCAATCGGATATTGACTTATGTGTTAGAGGGATCGAATATGATTTCTGGTGATTCGGTTAGCTTCGGGGGATGATTTGTGACTTAAGAGCGTGATCGGAAGTGATTTTGGAGGTCCGGTGTAGAATTAGGCTTGAATTGGAGAAGTTAGTATTTTGGCGAGGTCCGATAGATAGGTGAGATTTTGATCCGAGGGTCGGAATGGAATTCCGAGTTTTGTTGTAGCTTCGTTAAGTGATTTGGGATGTGTGTGTAAATTTTCAGGTCATTCGGAGGTGATTTGGTTAGGTTTTTTATCGAATGCGTATTTTAGAAGTTTTGAAGAACTTAAGCTTGAATACAATGAGAATTGATGGTTTTAGTGTTGTGTGAAGTGTTTTAATGATTGGAACAAGTTTGGATAATGTTATAGGGGTGTTGGTGCTTTTGGTTGAGGTCCCGGGGGCCTAGGGATGATTTCGGATGGTTAACAAGAAATTTTGGACTTGTGAAATGGGAAAAATGTTGCTGCTTCTGGTGTTTTCGCTTCTGCGGAATTTGGACCGCAGAAGCGATGTAGCATGTGCAAAAGAGAGGCTGCAGAAGCGAGATTTGGCCTCGGTGCCTGTTTCCGCAGAAGCGGACGAGTGGCTGCATCTGCGAAGCCGTAGATGCGGTATTTGAATCGCAGAAGCGAAGTTTGGGCCTTAGGGAATTTTCGCAGAAGCGGAGCTGGGTCCGCAGAAGCGGAATTCGCAGATGCGAAAATGGACCGCAGAAGCGGTTAGACCCTTTAGTGATTTCCGCAGGAGCGGAACTCTTGCCGCAGAAGCGGTAGTGCAGAAGCGGTAGCGCGGAAGCGGTTATTTAAACGCAGAAGCGGAAAGGTCTGGGCAGAAGGGTTAAAATCATTTTTTGTTCCACGAGGCTAAGTTAATTTTCACCATTTTTGAGCATCCTTGAGAGCTTTTGGATGGGAATTGAAGAGGTTGTCGATTGGGATTGATTGGAGGTGAGTCTTATGAGATAAAAACACGATTATATTGTGAAATTAACCTTGAAATTCATGGAAACTTGGCTAAAATGGGAAGAACTAGGGCTTGAGTTTTGATATTTCAAATTGTGATTTAAGGAGTCATTTAGACTCCAATTTTGGTGTTCTTTATATGTATAGACTTGTGGCGAGATAAGGAACCTGTTGGTGTAAGAATATCTGAGTTTCAAGAAGTGGGCCCGGGGCTCGAGTTTTGTCAATTCGGAATTTTTGATGTTTTTCAATTATTTTCGATTGGGTATTATTTCTTTAGAATATTGTGACGTATTCATTGTGGTTTTGATCAGATTCGACGCGCAAGGAGGTCGATTTGAGAGACAAGGCCATAACGAGCTAGAGTTTTGGCCGGCTTGAGGTGAGTAATAGATGTAAATAATATCCTGAGGGTTTGAAACCCTGGATTTACACATCGTAGTGCTATATTGAGGTGACTTGCACGCCGGATAGCGAGCGTGGGGTACAGCACCGTTGGGGATTGTGACTTGGTCTGTCCTGGTAGATGAATTTTCTGCGTATTTGACTGGATTTCACTTGTTATCATAATAATTTGAGTTGATTGCCATATTTGGGCTTCGTGCCAACTGATTGAATCCTTCAGGGATTTCTGTTACTGTTTTCTTATCGTTTTTACATATTATTGAACTCAGTCGTAGTATTTAATACTGTTTTACAAATTCAGCCAGCTTTTCTCAAACTTGAAATCTAATTAATATTTCTAAAGAAGTTTGGGCTGAATATTTCTACATTATTGTGCCCGAGGGGCTTATATGATTTTGGACTGAGTATGGGATCGGGCGGCGCGCCGCAACGGTATTATATGGATATTGATATGAGGCCAAGGACCTAGTTAATGCCACGAGTTGGCTTTATATTGTGCTTTGGCCGTAAGGAGCCCCTCCTGAAGTCTGCATACCCCAGTGAGCACCGTCGGTGATAAATAAATGGAGCGGGATGCACGCCGCAGCGAGTACTAGAGAGTATTGACTATCATTCATTTACTTATCTGTTACAGCATTTCCATAATTGTTTTCATTGGTTTACTGACTTTATACTACATGGTTTAAATGGCTGCATTTATAGATTACTTTGTACCTATTCAGGATTTCTTATTCTCAGTCTTTATTTATGTTTATTACTCACTGGTCGGAGTACTCACATTACTCCCTGCACCTTGTGTGCAGATCCAGGTGCATCTGAGGCTGAGTGAAGACTTCTCTACCGAGCAGCTCATATCTGGGAGTATCGAGGTAGCTGCATGATGTCCGCAGTCCTAATCTTCCCTTCTATCTTATTACTTCATTTCCGCATTTCTTTCAAACGATATGTAGTAGGTTGATACTCATGTATTAGAGTCTCATACTTGTGACACCAGATTCTTCGGGCTGTGTAGTAGCATTGTTATTTGGGATTCCGCATGTTTAGCTCTATTTTAGATTTCCAGCATTTTGACTTAGTAATTTATCTATGTTAATTAAATTATGAACTGTAAATAAATGGTTAAGGCTGTTAAATTGGTCGGGCTTGCCTAGTAGTACGTTGGGCGCCATCACGACCGGGGTTGGGGTCATGACAAGTTGGTATCAGAGCCTAGATTACTTGGTCACGCGAGTCATGAGCCGGTTTAGTAGAGTCTCGTGGATTGGTACGGAGACGTCTGTACTTATCCTCGAGAGGCTGCAGAACCTTAAGGAAAACTTCACACTCTTAAAATTCGTGTCGTGCGGCTTTGTTGGACTGAGAACTAAATTTATATTATTCTATTCTCTCACAGATGGTGAGGACACGAGCTACCGGACGTGGCGGACGACCACCAGTGCCACCCACTGAGGCCATTAGAGGCCGTGGACATGGTCGTGGTCGTGGCAGAGGCAGAGCAGTCGGGGCAGCACTTGCTGATCCACCAGTTGCCCCAGCTCAAGATCAGGCTCCAGCTGTGGACACACCAGCAGCACCCGTTCAGGCACCAGCTGTGCCTATCGTGATTCCGTATGTTTAAGAGGCCTTGGCACAGATCTTATCAGTTTGCACTGGGCTGGCAAGGGCCGTTTTAGCCACCACAGCAGTAGCAGTAGCTACTTCGCAGGCTAGGGGAGGCAATCAACCCCCGCTGCTCGCACACTTGAGCAGGTGGTGCAGTGACTACAGAAACCAGAGGCACCTTCAGCTTAGCCGGTGGCACCAGTTCAGGGCTTTTTGGTTCCAGCTATGCCAGACGATGAGCAGCGTCGTCTCGAGAGGTTTGGTAGGCTCTAGCCTCCGACATTCAGTGGTGCTGAGGGTGAGGATGCCCAGGGCTTTCTTGACAGGTGTGAGCATATGCTCCGTACGGCAGGGATTCTTGAGTCGAGTGGTGTGAAATTTACCACCTTTCAGTTCACGAGGGCTGCTCTTACTTGGTGGGAGGACTTTGAGAGGTGTAGTCCTGTCGATGCAGCATCGCTTTCTTGGCTGCAGTTCTCCGCTCTTTTTCCTGGAGAAATATGTGCGTCGGTCCAGCAGAGAGGAGCTGTGTAGGCAGTTTGAGTAGTTGACACAGGGGGATATGACCGTCACTCAGTACGAGATAAGGTTCTCACGGTTGGCGCGTCATGCTATTTGATGGTTCCGTCAGATCGTGAGAGGATCAGTAGATTTGTCGATGGCCTTAACTACCATCTCCGTATTCTGATGACTAGAGAGAGAGTATTGGGTGCTACGTTTGAGGAGGTGGTAGATATCACTCGTGCTATCAAGTTAGTTTGTCGTCGGGACCGAGAGGAGAGGGAGGCCAAGAGGCCTCGTAGATTGGGCAGTTACAGTGGTGCTCCTTCGAGGGGCCAGTTCTAGCATGGTAGAGGTTGTTCTTTCAGGACTGCTCAGTCGGCCCGTCTAGAGTATCGTGGGAGATCTTCAGGCTGTGGTCATCATGGGTCCCAGTAGGGCCAATCTTCAGTCAGTGCCCTCCCAGCTCAGAGTTCATCTCATACCCCATCAGCTCAGGGTTCTTATCCGCCGAGTGCATCTACTAGTCACTCCTGTGCGAGGGGTTCCCTTTAGTCCCTATCTCTAGCACCGGGAAGTTGTTATGAGTGCAGAGATTTTGGTCACTTGAGAAGGCAGTGCCCTCGACTTCGTGGCAGTCAATATCAGTAGAGGGGTCAGCCCTCGACTTCTGCTCCAGTTACTTCACCACCCACCCACCCAGCTAGGGGAAGAGATTAGGCAGCCAGGGGTCATCCCAGAGGTGGACTTCGATCAGGCGGTGGCCAGGCTCATTTTTATGCTATGCCGGGCAGGACATATGCCATTTCCTCAGATGCTATCATTATAGGTATTGTTTCAGTTTGCTACAGAGATGCCTCAGTATTATTTGATTCTGGTTCTACCTATTATTATGTGTCTTCATATTTTGCTCGTTATTTGGGTATGCCCCGGGACTCTCTTTCCTTACCTGTTCATGTGTCTACCTTGGTGGGTGATACTGTTTTTATGGACCGTGTGTACTGGTCATGTGTTGTGATTATTGGGGGTTTGGAGACCCGAGTTAATCTATTGCTACTAGGCATGGCGGACTTTGACGTTATTTTGGGCATGGATTGGTTATCTCAGTGTCATGCTATTCTAGACTGTCATGTTAAGATAGTCACTTTGGTTATACCGGGTGTACCGCGGATCGAGTGGTGAGGTGTGACTGATTATGTCCCTAGCAGAGTTATTTCCTTCTTGAAGGCCCATCGTATGGTTGGGGAGGGTTGTTTTTTCCTATTTGGCGTTTGTGAGGGATTTTGGAGCTGAGACTCCTAGCATTGATTCTGTTCCAGTTGTGAGGGATTTTCCTGATGTAGTTCCTGCATACCTGTCGGGCATGCCGCCAAACAGGGATATTAATTTTGGTATTGATCTGGTGTCGGGCACTCAGCCCATCTTATTTCGCCATATCGTATGGCACCAGCGGAGTTCAAAGAATTGAAAGATCAGCTTCAGGAACTCCTAGATAAGGGGTTCCTTCGGCCTAGTGTTTCACCTTGGGGTGTACCAGTTCTGTTTGTGAAGAAGAAGGATAGCACCATGAGAATGTGCATTGACTACAAGCAATTGAACAAAGTAACAGTGAAGAACAAGTATCCCCTACCTCGCATTGATGATTTGTTTGATCAGCTTCAGGGAGCGAGGGTGTTTTCCAAGATTGATCTCCGTTCGGGTTATCACCAGCTGAAGATCGGGGATTCAGATATCCATAAGACTTCTTTCAGGACTAGATATGGTCACTATGAGTTTTATGTCATGTCTTTCGGGCTGACCAATACCCCAGCAGCGTTCATGCATTTGATGAACAGTTGGCCTTATCTGGATTTGTTCATTATTGTTTTCATTGATGATATTCTGGTGTACTCGCGTAGTCACGAGGAGTACGCGGAGCATTTACGACTTGTGTTGCAGAGATTGAGGGAGGAGAAGCTTTATGCAAAGTTCTCCAAGTGTGAGTTTTGGCTCAGTTCAGTGGCTTTCTTGGGACATGTGGTGTCTGCGAGGGTATTCAGGTTGACTCGAAGAAGATAAAGGCAGTTCAGAGTTGGCCCAGACCGTCCTCAGCCACAGAGATTCGTAGTTTTCTTAGGTTGGCAGGCTATTATCGCCGGTTTGTTCAGGGATTTTCCTCCATTGCATCACCCTTAACCAAGTTGACTTAGAAGGGTGCTTCATTTGTATGGTCAGACCGGTGTGAGGAGAGCTTTCAGAAGCTCAAGATAGCTTTGACTACAGCTCTAGTATTGGTTTTGCCATCAGCTTCAGGTTCTTATATGGTATATTGCGAGGCTTCCAGGGTTGGGATCGGTTGTGTATTGATGCAGGAGGGTAGATTTATTGCTTATGCTTCTCGTCAGCTGAAGCCCCACGAGCAAAACTACCCCGTTCATGATTTGGAGTTAGCTGGCATAGTTTATGCACTGAAGATTTAGAGGCATTACTTGTATGGCGTATCTTGTGAGGTATTCACTGATCATCACAGTCTTCAGCATTTGTTCAAGCAAAAGGATCTTAATTTGAGGCAGCGGAGATGGATAGAGTTACTTAAGGATTATGACATTACTATTCTGTATCATCAGGGGAAGGCCAATGTAGTGGCCGATGCTTTAAGCCGAAAGGCGGTGAGTATAGGGAGCTTGGCGTACATTCCAGTTGAGGAGAGGCCATTTGCAGTTGATGTTTAGGCCTTGGGCAATCGGTTTGTGAGACTAGATATTTCAGAGTCCAGTCCGGTATTGGCTTGTGTGGTTTCTCGATCTTCTTTATACGACCGCATTAGAAAATGTGTCAGTATAATGATCCGCATTTGCTTGTCCTTAAGGATAAGGTGCAGCATGATGATGCCAAAGACGTGACCATTGGTAATGATGGTGTGTTGAGGATGCAGGGCCGGATTTGCGTGCCCAACGTGGATGGACTTCAGGAGTTGATATTGGAAGAGGCCCATAGCTCGCGGTATTCCATTCATCCGGGTGCCGCAAAGATGTATCAGGATCTTAGATAGCACTATTGTTGGCGGAGGATGAAGAGAGATATTGTGGAGTTTGTAGCTCGGTGTCTCAATTGTCAGCAGGTGAAATATGAGCATCATAGACCGGGTAGCTTGCATCAGCAAATGGTTATTCCTGAGTGGAAGTGGGAGAGGATCACTATGGATTTTGTTACCGGACTCCCTCAGACTTTGAAGAAATTTGATGCTATTTGGGTGATTGTAGACAGGCTGACCAAGTCCGCGCACTTCATTCCGGTTTGCACTACTTATTCTTCAGAGCAGCTGGTAGAGATTTATATTCGGGAGATTGTTCGGTTGCATGGTGTCCCAGTTTCTATCATATCAGATCGGGGTTCTCTGTTTACCTCACAGTTTTGGCAGACGGTTCAGCGAGAGTTGGGTACTCAGGTACAGTTGAGCACAGCCTTTCACCCTCACACGGACGGACAGACTGAGCGCACCATTCTGATATTGGAGGATATGTTACACGCCTGTGTTATTGACTTTGAAGGGTAATGGGATCGGTTCCTATCGTTTGCAGAATTTGCCTACAACAATAGCTACCAGTCGAGCATTCAGATGCTCCGTATGAGGCTTTATATGGGAGATGGTATAGATCTCCAGTTGGTTGGTTTGAGCCCGGTGAGTCTAGATTATTGGGGACAAATTTGGTTAAGGATGCATTGGAGAAGCTGAAGGTGATTCAGGAGAGACTCCATACAGAGTCGAGATAGAAGAGTTATGCGGACAGGAAGGTTCGAGATATATCCTATATGATTGGTGAGAAGGTCCTGCTGAAGGTTTCACCCACAAAGGGTGTTATGAGATTCGGAAAGAAAGGGAAATTGAGTCCGCGGTTCATTGGGCCTTTTGAGGTACTTAGGAGGATTGGGGAGGTGGCTTATGAGCTTGCATTGCCACCCAGCTTGTCGGGCGTGCATCCAGTTTTTCATGATTCTATGCTCTTGAAGTATATTGGGGACCCGTCCCATGTTCTAGATTTCAGTACGATTCAGTTGGAGGGTGATTTGACTTATAATGTAGAGCCAGCAGCCATTTTGGATCGTCAAGTTTGAAAGTTGAGGTCAAAGGATGTTGCTTCGGTGAAGGTGCAGTGGAGAGGTCGGCCCTTGGAGGAGGCTACCTGGGATACCGAGCAGGAGATACGGAGCAGTTACCCTCACCTATTTGAGGCTTCAGGTATGTTTCTTGACTCGCTCGAGGATGAGCGTTTGTTTAAGTTGGGGAGGATGTGACGACTCGACCCGTCGTAACGTGAATTACCGCTCCATTTTCCCCATTTTCTGCTGCAATATTCTTCGTGATCCGGGTCTTGTATGATCGAGTTGGTTTGGAGAAGTTTTGGTAAGAAGTGAGACACTTAGTCTCTTTAAGGAAGGCCTAGTTTGGAAATGTCAACCGGATGTTGACTTATGTGTTAGAGGGCTCGGATATGATTTCCGGTGATTCGGTTAGCTTCGGGGGATGATTTGTGACTTAGGAGCGTGATTGGAAGTGATTTTGGAGGTCCGGTGTAGAATTAGGCTTGAATTGGCGAAGTTAGTATTTTGGCGAGTTCCGGTTGATAGGTGAGATTTTTATCCGAGGGTCGGAGCGGAATTCTGAAAGTTTCTGTAGCATCGTTAAGTGATTTGGGATGTGTGTGTAAAATTTCAGGTCATTTGGAGGTTATTTGGTTAGGATTTTGATCGAATGCGTATTTCGGAAGTTTTGAAGAACTTAAGCTTGAATTCGATGAGAATTGATGGTCTTAGTGTTGTTTGATGTGTTTTAATGATTGGACAAGTTTGGATAATGTTATAGGGGGTGTTGGTGGTTGAGGTCCCGGGGGCCTCGGGATGATTTCGGATGGTTAATTGGAAATGTTGGACTTGCAAAATAGGAAAAATGTTATTGCTTCTGGTATTTTCGCTCTTGCAGAATTTGGACTGCAGAAGCGATGTCGCATGTGCGAAAGAGAGGCCGCAGAAGCGATATTTGGCCTGGGCGCCTATTTCCGCAGAAGCGGACGAATGGCCGCATCTGTGAAGCCGCAGATGCGGGATTTGAATCGCAGAAGCGAAGTTTGGGCCCTAGGGAATTTCCGTAGAAGCGGAGCTAGGTCCGCAGAAGCGGAATTCGCAGATGTGGATATGGACCGCAGAAGCGGTTGGAAGCTTTAGTGATTTTCCCAGGAGCGGAACACTTGCCGCAGAAGAGGTAGCAGTTATTTAACCGCAGAAGCGGAAAGGTCTGGGCAGAAGGGTTTAAATCATTTTTGTTTCGCGAGGCTAAGTTAAATTTCACCATTTTTGAGCATCCTTGAGAGCTTTTGGACGGGAATTGAAGAGGGTGTTGATTGGGATTGATTGGAGGTGAGTCCTATGAGCTAAAAACACGATTATATTATGAAATTAACCTTGAAATTCATGGAAACTTGGCTAAAATGGGAAGAATTAGGGCTTGAGTTTTTATATTTCAAATTGGGATTTGAGGGCTCATTTGGACTCCGATTTTGGTGTTCTTTACATGTATAGACTCGTGGCGAGATACAGAACCTGTTGGTGTAAGAATTTCTGAGTTTTGTGAAATGGGCCCGGGGCTCGGGTTTTGTCAATTTCGGGATTTTTGATGTTTTTCGATTATTTTTGATTGGGTATTGTTCCTTTAGCATATTGTGACGTATTTGTTGTGATTTTGATCAGATTCGATGTGCGAGGAGATCGATTTGAGAGGCAAGGGCATAGCGAGCTAGAGTTTTGGCTGGCTTGAGGTGAGTAATAGATGTAAATAATGTCCTAAGGGTTTGAAACCCCGAATTTGCACATCGTAGTGCTGTATTGAGGTGACTTGCACGCCGGATAGCGAGCGTGGGGTAGAGCACCGTTGGGGATTGTGAATTGGTCCGTCCCGGTAGATGAATTTACTGCGTATTTGACTGGATTTCACTTGTTATAATAATAATTTGAGTTGATTGCCATATTTGGGCTTCGTGCCAACTGATTGAATCCTTCAGGGATTGCTATTACTGTTTTCTTACCATTTTTACATATTATTGAACTCATTCCTAGTAATTAACATTGTTTTGCAAATTCAGCCACCTTTTCTCAAACTAGAAATCTAATTAATATTTCTGAAGAAGTTTGGGCTGAATATTTCTACATTATTGTGCTCGAGGGGCTTATGTGATTCTGGACTGAGTATGGGATCGGGCTACGCATCGCAGCGGTATTATATGGATATTGATATGAGGTCGAGGGCCTAGTAGATGCCACGAGATGGCTTTATATTGCGCTTGGGTCGTAAGGGGCCCCTCCCGCAGTTTGCATACCACTAGTGAGCACCGTCGACGATAAATAAATGGAGCGGGCTGCACGCCGCAGCGGGTACTAGAGAGTACCGTACTGTCACGACCCGAATTTTCCACCCTCGGGAGTGGTGATGACGCCTACTAATGAGAGCTAGGCAAGTCAACCCTTAACTACATTTATCAATAACCAGTTTATTTCTTTTATCAATTATCAGTAATACCATAAAAGCAACGAAATAAAGTAAATAAGCGAAAGTCTTAAATTAAAGAATCTGAACCACAATGCGGAAACTCAACATAAACCTCTACCCAAGAACTGGTGTCACATACTCACGAACCTCTAAAAGTACTAAATACAACCTTCTGAAAGAAAATGTAATTGTTTGTCTCAAAATACATGAGATAACAGACTGAAATAAAAGATAGAAAAGACATTGGGCCTGCGGACGCCTGCAAGGCTACCTCGGTTTCTCCCTGGGCTAAAAGCTAACTCTCGCGCTACTGCAGCTACTGCCCAACACCTGGATCTATGCAAAAGAGCACAGAGTGTTGTATCAGCACAACCGTCCCCATATGCTGGTAAGTATCTAGCCTAACCCCGGCGAAGTAGTGACGAGGCTAGACAGGACTACCACATAAACCTGTGCAGTTATATATATATATATATATATATATATATATATATATATATATATATATACACACACACACACACA
>MU729159.1:20943-97818 GCA_026770625.1 Nicotiana glauca
ATTCGGGGATAACAGATAATACAGAAATTCAAGAGAATAATAAGGAACATCAATAAATTTACTTTAACACGAATCAGAAAAAAAAAAAGCAGATTTCACTGTCAGTACACATCTCGTTGCACGCGTGCAACCCGATCCCATTTTTTAATATTTCTGTGGTAGGCGTACCACCCGCTCCCATTTCATCAGATCTCGTGGTAGGCGCACCACCTGCTCCCATTTCACCAATATCTTGTGGTAGGCATACCACCCGCTCCCATTTCAATCAATATCTTATGGTAGGCATACCACCCGCTCTCATTTCATCAATATCTTGTGGTAGGCATACCACCCACTCCTATTTCATCAATATCTTGTGGTAGGCGTACCACCCGCTCCCGTTTCATTAAGTCAACAGTTCTTCCCAATATAATTTACTCTAACAAACGCAACAATTAATACGAATTCAAAAGATAACAAGTACACAATAATTATGATTCACTGAGGAAAACAAATAATGACAAGTAGCAAATAATTATGGGCTTTAAGGAGAAATTAGGGAATTTAACATTTAGTATGCTAAATGTCAAGTAGCAATTAAGTCACATAAATGCCAACTCAATATAACATTTAGGATTTTTCACCCTCGGGAGTCGTGATGGCGCATACTCGTAGAAACTAGGCAAGCCAAATTTAATTACTTTGTCATTAATAACATAAGCCCTTTTAACAATTATCGACAATACTACAAAAGCAATGAAATTAAATAATAAGCGGAAGTCTCAATATTATAAAAAACTAAATAAGAATGCGGAAAATCTCAACAAAAGCCTCTACCCAAGACTGGTGTCACGGTTTCACAGACGGTCAAAGAATACTACACATAAAGGTCTGAGAGAAATAAACTCGACACTGTCTCCAGAAATACATGAAAGAAACAGGAATATAGATGCAAGGAGATGCCAGGGCCTGCAAATACCTGCAAGGCTACCTCGTGTCTCGCTGGACTAAAAGCCTGCTCCCACCCTACTGTTGCTGCTATCCGAAGCTTGGATCTTTGCAGAGAGTGTAGTATCAGCACAACTGACCCCATGTGCTGGTGCCTAGCCTAACCCCGGCGAAGTAGTGATGAGGCCAGGACCAGACCACCAAATAAACCTGTGCAGATATATATATACAAGTACAACGGAGACGTAGCAAGAAAATAACAATTTAAGTTGGGGAAGGGAGCATGCTTCAGGGGCAACGGTTAGGAATAGAATTTCAGGAATAATAAATCGTACATCTACAATTTAACTTCTAGCAGTAAATGAATAGATAAGGCAACTTTCATATTCAACTCATCTTGTTGCAGGTGTGCAACCCGATCCCATTTCTCAATATCTCGTGGTAGGCGTACCTCCCGCTCCCATTTTATTAAATCAATCGTTCCTCCAAAAGAAAATTTACTCTAACAAATGCAATAATTAATACGAGTTCCTAAGACAACAAGCACACAAAATTTATGATTCACTAAGGAAAACAAATAATGACAAATAGCAATTAATCATGGATTATAAGGGTCAATTAGGCAGTTTAGTAATTAATATGTTGAATGTCGCATAACAATTAAGCCACATAAACATGTAGCAATTAAGGAACAAATTCAAGACATAACGTTGCGCAAGGACACCTTGGTTCAATAATAACAAGTAATACGATAAAGGGAAATGTCAACATAAAGGATCACAGAAATAGTGAAATAAGACATTTAATGCACTTGAACTGATAACAACAAGAAATCATAGCAAACTGCAATAAATGCACAGCATCACCCTTCGTGCTTTTACTCTCGCACTCACCAAGCAATAATATGTGCACGACATCACCCTTCGTGCTTTTACTCTCATCCTCACATGTATCAATAGAATGGACATGGAGTGGTACATCGTGCAGCACGACATCACCCTTCATGCTTTACTCTCTTTTTCTCACAATAAGCAAACAGTGCACGACATTAACCTTCGTGCTTTACACTCTCTTTCCTCACATATAATCAATAGAATTGGAACTGAATGGTACTCGTGCGGCATGGCATCACCCTTCGTGCTTTATCACTCTTTTCGTATAATTAGCGAACATTGCACGGCATCACCTTTCGTGCTTTACACTCTTTCCTTACCATAAACAAACAATGTATGGCATCACCCTTCGTGATTTAACACTCTTCCTCACCCAAACAACAATCACAAACAAGGGCAAGGGAATAAATAAACAATCATGGAAATCCCGGCAAGGGAACACAAACAACCAATTAAAAACCCGGCAAGGGTACAACATCAATAATCTCAAGTCCCGGCAAGGGAAAAATATTCAATAATCAACAACGTCCCGGCAAGGGAACAAATTATTAACTTTTTACCTTTCGTTCACTTTGATCTCATCGTTCATATTAACACTCGAGCCAATGCCCCAAAAATTTACTTGTCTCATATACCTTCACAATTGTGTTTCAACTCGAGCCAACGCTCCACGAATTTCAAAGGTCACAATTTCTTTCACAAGATCTTTACAACACATAGAAGCCATCAATTAATCATGGAAGATATAATAAAATCCCAACTTTTTGCAATTAAGGACTCACGGTCATGCTAGATACCAATGTATAGATACTCGGCACCATGCCTATACAGCGTACTCAACACTTAGCAAGTAGCAAATAAGACTCAACTCCTATTCCCTCAAGCTAGGGTTAAACCAAGCACTTACCTCGATGCTTTGAACTCAACTCAAGCCTCAACTATAGCTTTACCTCGTGATTCCACCTCCAATCCGCTCGAATCTAGTCACAAATTACTCAATTACTCTAATAAACAATGAATGAATCAATTTGAATGCATAAAAATGAATTTCCCAAATTTTTCCCAAAAATTCCAAAATTTCCCCGGGGCCCACATGGTCAAAACCAGAAGTTCGACCAAAACTCGGTTACCCATTCCTCCACGAACTCAAATATGTGATTTGTTTTGAAATCGGACCTCAAATTGAGGTCCAAATCCCCAATTTTAGAAAAACCTAGGTTCTACCCAAAACCCCCAATTTCACCCATGAAAATCTTTGATTTTAAGTTGAAAACATGTTAAATGATGTTAATGATTAAAGAAATGAGTAAAAATTAACTTACAATTGATTTGGAGAAGAAAGATTTCTTGGAAAATCGCCTATGGGTGTTTGAGTTTGAGAAAATGTGAAAAATAAGCTCAAAATCGGTTAAGTATAAAATATGCTGGGCTGCGGATATGGGAAATGCGAAATTGGGTTCGCAATTGTGAACCCTGCAGGCATGGGAAATGCGACATTTTTGTTCGCATTTGCGAATAAGGTCTCGCATTTGCGTACCCTTGACCTTCGCATTTACGAGGAGTGGCTTCGCATTTGCGAACATTGGCAGGCCTGGGCTGGTTTCGCATTTGCGAACCAACCTTTGCATTTGCAAGAGCTGGACCTTCACATTTGCGAATGCTGGCTTTGCAAATGCGAAGCCTACAGATCAGTGATACCAGATTTTCCAAAAATGCAAAAATGCAATCTGACACCTACCTAAAATTTACCCGAGCCCTCGGGGCTCCAAACCAAATATGCATATAACCTCAATAACATCCTACGGACTTATCCATGCGATCAAATTGCCAAAATAATATCAAAACAATGAATCAAACCTCAAAATCACTAGTTTTTCTTCAAACTTCATAAACTTTCAAATTTAGAGTTTTAAGTCTGAAACACGTCAAACAACGTCCGATTTTAACCAAACTTTACAAAAAGCGCTTAAACCATATACAAGACTTGTACCGGTCGCCGGAACCAAAGTACGGGCCCGATACTATAGTTTTTAATCAAATTTCATTTATAATTTCCTTAATTATTTCCAAAAAACAATTTCACACAAAATTTCATGCCTCAGGCTTGGGACCTCGGAATTTGATTACGGGCATACGCCCAAGTCCCATATTTTCCTACTGACCCTCCGGGACCATCAAATTACGGGTCCGGGTCCGTTTACCTAAAAATTTGACCGAAGTCAAATTTATTCATATAAATATAAAAATTTAGCATTTTTCACACAGAATTCATATTTAAGATTTCCGGCTAAGTGCGCGGACTGCGCACGCAAATTGATGCAACCCTAAATAAGGTTTTTCAAGGCCTCGAAGGTACAAAATGGGTAAGAAAATAAGTGATTACCCTTTGGGTCGTCATATTCTCCACGTCTAAAACAACCGTTCGTCCTCGAACGGACAAAAGAAAGAAGTACCTGAGTCGGGGAAAAGGTCAGGATAACGACTCCGCATATCAAACTTGGACTCCCAGGTCGATGCCTCAGGAGGCTGACCTCTCCACTAAACACGCACAGAAGGAAAACTCTTGGATCTCAGCTGACGAACCTATTGGTCCCAAAATAGCTACTGGCTCCTCTTCGTAAGACAAGTCCTTGTCCAATTGGATAGTGCTGAAATCTAACACGTGGGCTGGATCGCCGTGATACCTCCGAA
Source organism: Nicotiana glauca (assembly GCA_026770625.1). NCBI lineage: Eukaryota > Viridiplantae > Streptophyta > Magnoliopsida > Solanales > Solanaceae > Nicotiana > Nicotiana glauca. The sequence goes on from MU729159.1 coordinate 25,455, forward strand.
GCATGGATACATGAAATACTGGATGCACGGTTGATAAGCTAGGCGGCAATGCATGTCTATAAGCCACCTCTCCCACTCGATCAAGAATCTCAAACGGACCAATGAACCTAGGGTTAAGCTTGCCCTTATTCCCGAATCTCATCACGCCCTTCATAGGCGACACTCGGAGCAATACCCGCTCACCAACCATAAATTCCACATCTCGAACCTTGCAGTCTGCATAACTCTTTTGCCTAGACTGAGCTGAACGAAGACTATCCTAAATGATCTTGACCTTGTCCAAGGCCTCCTGAACCAAATTTGTACCCAACAACCGAGCCTCTCCCTGCTCAAACCATCCAATCGGAGACCGAAATCGCCTACCATATAAAGCCTCATAAGGAACCATCTGAATGCTCGACTGGTAGCTGTTGTTGTAGGCAAACTCCGCTAAAGGCAAGAACTGATTCCACGAACCTCGAAAGTCAATAACATAAGCTCGGAGCATATCCTCCAAAATCTGAATAGTCCGCTTTGACCGACCGTCCGTCTGGGGGTGAAATATTATGCTCAAATCTACCCCTATACCCAACTCTTGCTGCACCGCTCTCCAGAAGCGCGAGGTAAACTGCGTACCCCAATCCGAAATGATAGACACGGGCATACCATGAAGGCGAACAATCACCCGGATATAAATCTCAGCCAATCTCTAGGATGAATAGGAGACTGCCACATGAATGAAATGCGCTAACTTTGTCAGCCTATCAATAATGACCCAAACTACATCGAACTTCTTCCGAGTCAATGGAAGTCCAACAACGAAATCTATAATGATCCGCTCCTACTTCCACTCAGGAAGATCAATCCTCTGAAATACACCACCAAGCCTCTGATTCTCGTACTTAACCTGCTAACAATTCAAACAACGAGCCACATATGCCACGATATCCTCCTTCATTCTACGCCACCAGTAATGCTGCCGCAAATCCTGATACATCTTCGCGGCGCACGGATGAGTAGAGTACCTGGAACTATGGGCCTACTCTAAAATCAACTCTCAAAGCCCATCCACATTGGGCACATAAACTCGCCCCTGCAATCTCAAAACTCCATCATCATCTAAGGTAACTTGCTGGGCACCTCCACGCTGCACCGTGTCTCTAAGGACACACAAATGGAGATCATCAAAGTGCTGGTCATGGATACACTCCAATAATGAAGAACGAGCGACCGTGAAAGCCAACACACGACTGGGCTCAGAAACATCCAGTCTCACGAAATGATCGGCCAAAGCCTGAAAATCCAAAGCAAGCGACCTCTAACTAACCAGAACATAAGCAAGACTGCCCATACTGGCTGACTTCCTACTCAAGGCATTGGCCACCACATTGGCCTTCCCCGGGTGATACAAAATGGTGACATCATAATCGTTCAACAACTCCAACCACTTTCTCTGCCTCAAATTCAATTCCTTTTGCTTGAACAAATACTGAAAGCTCTTGTGGTCAGTGAACACCTCACATGCCATGACATACAAATAGTGCCTCCAAATTTTCAATGTGTGGACAATGGCTGCCAACTCTAAATTATGCACTGGATAGTTCTTCTTATGAATCTTCAACTGTCTCGAAGCATAGGAAATGACCTTGCCATCCTGCATCAACACTGCTCCAAGCCCAACATGGGAAGAATCACAATAGACTGTATAAGTCCCTGAACCTATGGGCAAAACCAACATCGGTGTCGTAGTAAGAGCTATCTTGAGTTTCTGAAAGCTCGCCTCACACTCATCCGACCATCTGAACTGGGCATCCTTCTGGGTCAATCTGGTCATCGGGGCTGCAATAGATGAAAACCCCTCCACAAACCGATAATAGTAGCCTGCAAAACTCAAGAAACTCTAAATCTCTATAGCTGATGCTGGTCTAGGCCAGTTCTTGACTGCCTCTATCTTCTTTGGGTCCACATGAATATCCTCTGCTGATACAACATGGCCCAGAAATGCAACTGAACCCAACCAGAATTCACACTTCGAGAGCTTAGCGTATAACTAACTATCCCTCAGAGTCTGAAGAACCACTCTAAGGTGTTGCTCGTGCTCCTCCTGGCTGCGTGAGTATATCAATATATCATCAATGAACACTATCACGAATGAATCCAAATAAGGCATGAACACTCGGTTCATCAAGTCCATGAAAGCTGCTGAGGCATTCGTCAACTCGAATAACACAACCAAGAACTCATAATACCCATACCGTGTGGGGAGAGGTGTCTTAGGGACGTCGAATTCCCGAATACTCAACTGATGGTAACCAGATCGCAAGTCAATTTGGAAAATACCCTAGCATCCTAAAATTGGTCGAACAAATCATCAATCTTCGGCAGTGGATACTTATTCTTGACCATTACCTTGTTCAATTGCCGGTAATCACTACACATTCTCATTGACCCATCCTTCTTTTTGACAAATATCATCGACGCACCCCAAGGTGAGACATTGGGTCTAATGAAACCCTTTTAAAGCAAATCCCACAACGGATCCTTTAACTCTTTTAACTCCGGCGGGCCATGCGATATGGTGGAATAGAAATGGGTTACGTGCCCAGAACCAGATCAATGCAGAAATCAATATCCATGTCGGGTGGCATACCCGGCAGGTCTGAAGGAAAAACATCAGGGAACTTACAAATAATAGGCACAGAATCAATAGAGGGAACCTCAGCACGGGAATCCCGAACATAAGCTAAATAATCCAAACACCCCTTCTCGACCATACGCCGAGCCTTCATATACGATATGACACTGCGATTAGAATAACCTGAAGTCCCTCTCCACTCTAAATGAGGCATACCCGGTAAAGCTAAGGTCACAGTCATGGCATGGCAGTCCAAGATAGCATGGTAGGGTGATAACCAGTCCATCCTCAATATAATGTCGAAGTCAACCATTTCCTACAACAATAAATCTACTCAAGTCTCAAGACCTCCAATCACCCCAATACAAGAACGATGGGCTCGATCGACCACAATAGAATCACTCACAGGTGCAGACACTTGCACATCCACCTCTAATACCTTTACCTCTACCTCTCGCATCTCTATCTCCACCTTTAATACCTTTACCTCCATAAAGCCTCCAAAGACGTAGCTGATCTATCACCGGCCCGCTGCTGCTCGGCTGAAGAAACGATACATGACCTCACCATTCACGAAAGGACAAGGGTAGAGGTTTCAATTTAGCACTGAGAGAACAAAATTGCACGACAGGAAAGAATAGAAGTGAAACTTTTTCCTAACTCTGTAGCCTCTGAGGGATAAATACAGATGTCTCTGTACCGATCCCTCAGACTCTACTAAAAGTCTGAGAAAAGTAAACTCGACACTGTCTCCGAAAATACATGAAAGAAACAGGAATATAGATGAAAGGAGATACTAGGGCCTGCGAACACCTGCAAGGCTACCTCGGGTCTCGCTGAACTGAAAGCCTTCTCCCATACTACTGTTGCTGCTGTCCGAAGCATGGATTTGTTCAAAATAGCACAGAGTGGAGTATCAGCACAACCGACCCCATGTGCTGGTAAGTGCCCAGCCTAACCCCGGGGAAGTAGTGACGAGGCTAGGAGAAGACCACCAAATAAACCTGTGCAGATATATATATATATATATATATATATATATATACAAGTACAACGGAGACGTAGCAAGAAAATAATAATTTAAGCTAGGGAAGGGAGCATGCTTTAGGCGCAACGGTTAGGAATAGAATTTCAGGAATAATAAAGTGTACATCTACAATTTAACTTCTAGCAGTAAATGAAGAGATAAGCAACTTTCATATTCAACTCATCTTGTTGCAGGCGTGCAACCCGATCCCCTTTCTCAATATCTCTTGGTAGGCGTACCACCCTATCCGATTTCATTAAATCAACCATTCCTCCAAAAGAAAATTTACACTAACAAATGCAACAATTAACACGAGTTCCTAAGACAACAAGTACACAAAATTTATGATTCACTAAGAAAAATAAATAATGACAAATAGCAATTAATCATGGATTATAAGGGGGAAATTAGGCAGTTTAGTAATTAATATGTCGAATGTCGCGTAGCAATTAAGTAACATAAACATGTAGAAATTAAGGCATAAATTCAAGACATAACGTTGTGCAAGGACACCTTGGTTCAATAATAAAAAGTAACATGATAAAGGGAAATGTCAACATAAAGGATCATAGAAATAGTGGAATAAGACATTTAATGCACTTGAAATGATAACAACAAGAAATCATAGCAAACTACAATAAGTGCACAACATCACCCTTCGTGCTTTTACTCTCGTACTCACCAAGCAATAACATGTGCACGGAATCACCCTTCATGCTTTTACTCTCATCCTCACATGTATCAATAGAATCGGCGCAGAATGGTACATCGTGCGGCACGGCATCACCCTTCGTGCTTTACTCTTTTTTCCTCACAATAAGTAAACAGTGCACGGCATCACCCATTATGCTTTACACTCTCTTTCCTCACATAGAATTGGCACGGAATGGTACATCATATGGCACAGCATCACCCTTCATGCTTTAACACTCTTTTCGCATAATAAGCGAACATTGAACGGCATCACCCTTCGTGCTTTACACTCTTTCCTTACCATAAACAAATAATGCACGGCATCACCCTTCGTGTTTTAACACTCTTCCTCACCTAAACAACAATCACAAATAAGGGCAAGGGAATAAATAAACAATAATGAAAATCCTGGCAAGGGAACACAAACAAGCAATTAAAATCCCGGCAAGGGTACAACATCAATAATCTCAACGTCCCGGCAAGGGAAAAATATTCAATAATCAACAACGTCCCGGCAAGGGAACAAATTATTAATTCTTTACGTTTTGTTCACTTTCATCTCATAGTTCACATTATCACTCGAGCCAATGCTCCAATAATTTACTTGTCTCATATACCTTCATAATTGTGTTTCAACTCGAGCCAACGCTCCACGAATTTCAAAGGTTGCAAATTCTTTCACACGATCTTTACAACACATAGAAGCCATCAATTAAGCATGGAAGATATAACAAAATAACAACTTTTCGCAATTAAGGACTCTCGGTCATGCTAGACACCAATGTATAGATACTCGTCACCATGCCTATACATCGTACTCGACACTTATCAAGTAGCAAATAAGACTCAACTCCTATTCCCTCAAGTTAGGGTTAAACCAAGCACTTACCTCGGTGCTTTGAACTCAACTCAAGCCTCAACTATAGCTTTACCCCATGATTCCACCTCCAATCCTCTCGAATCTAGCCACAAATTATTTAATTTCTTTAATAAACACTAAATGAATCGATTTGAATGCATAAAAACGAATTTCTCAAGTTTTTCCCAAAAAATTCCAAAATTGCCCCCGGGCCCACGTGGTCAAAACCTGAAGTTCGAACCAAAACCCGATTACCCATTCCCCCACGAACTCAAATATGTGATTTGTTTTGAAATCTGACCTCAAATTGAGGTCAAAATCCCCAATTTTTGAAAAACCTAGGTTCTACCCAAAACCCCCAATTTCACCCATGAAAATCTTTGATTTTAAGTTGAAAACATGTTAATGATGTTAATGATTGAAAGAAATGAATTAAAATTAACTTACAATTGATTTGGAGAAGAAAGATTTCTTGGAAAATCGCCTATGGGTGTTTGAGTTTGAGAAAATGTGAAAAATGAAGCTCAAAATCGATTAAGTATAAAATATGCTCGGCTGCGGATATGGAAAATGCGAAACTGGGTTCGCAATTGTGAACCCTGCAGTTATGGGAAATGCGACATTTTTGTTCGCATTTGCGAACTCAGTACTATCAGGGGACCTTCGCATTTGCGAATAAGGTCTCGCATTTGCGTACCCTTGACCTTCGCATTTGCGAGGAGTGGCTTCGCATTTGCGAACATTGGCAGGCCTGGGTTGCTTTCGCATTTGCGAACCAACCTTCGCATTTGCTAATGCTGGCTTCGCAAATGCGAAGCCTGCAGATCAGTGATACCAGATTTTCCAAAAATGCAATCCGACACCTACCCAAAATTCACCCGAGCCCTCGGCGCTCTAAACCAAATATGCACACAACCTCAATAACATCCTATGGACTTACCTGTGCGATCAAATCGCCAAAATAACATCAAAACAATGAATCAAACCTCAAAATCATTAGTTTTTCTTCAAACTTCATAAACTCTCAAATTTAGAGTTTTAAGTCCGAAACACGTCAAACAACGTCCGATTTTAACCAAACTTTACAGAAAGCGCTTAAACCATATACAAGACTTGTACCGGGCCCCGGAACCTAAGTACGGGCCCGATACCATAGATTTTTAATCAAATTTTATTTCCAATTTTCTTAATTATTTCCACAAAACAATTTCACACAAAAATTCATTTCTCGGGCTTAGGACTCCGGGCATACTCCCCAAGTCCCATATTTTCCTACGGACCCTCCGGGACCGTCAAATTACGGGTCCGGGTACGGGTCCAGGTCTATTTACCCAAAATATTGAACGAAGTCAAATTTATTCATATTAATATCAAAATTTAGCATTTTTCACACATAATTCATATTTAAGCTTTCCGGCTATGCGCCCGGACAGCACACATAAATCGAGGCAACCCTAAATAAGGTTTTTCCAGGCCTCAAAAGTACAGAATGGGTAAGAAAACAAGTGATGAACCTTTGGGTTGTCACAAACCAAAATGTTGACCGAAGTCAAATTTATTCATTTTAATATCAAAACTTAGCAAATTATCACATAATTTCATAATTGATCTTCCGGCTACGCGACTCGACTATGCACACAATCAAGGCAACCCTAAATGAGGTTTTCAAGGCCTCAAAGTCTTAGAATTTAATTAACGGTCATCACATTCTCCACCTCTAAAACAACCATTCGTCCTCGAACGGACAAAAGAAAGAAGTACCTGAGTCAGGCAAAAGATGAGGATAACAGCTCCGTATATCGGACTCGGACTCCCAGGTCAATGCCTAAGGAGGATGACCTCTCCACTAAACACGAACATAGGGGAAACTCTTGGATCTCAACTGACGAACATGCCGGTCTAGAATAGCTACCGGCTCCTCCTCATAAGACAAGTCTTTGTCCAACTGGACAGTGCTGAAATCTAACACATGGGCTGGATCGCCGTGATACTTCTGAAGCATGGATACATTCAAAACTGGATGTACGGCTGATAAGCTAGGCGGCAATGAAAGTCTATAAGCCACCTCTCCCACTCGATCAAGAATCTCAAACAGACCATTGAACCTAGGGCTAATCTTGCCCTTCTTCCCAAATCTCATCACGCCCTTCATAGGCGACACTCGGAGCAATACCCGCTTACCAACCATGAAAGCTACGTTTCAAACCTTACGATATGCATAGCTCTTTTGCCTATACTGAGCTGAATGAAGCCTATCCTGAATGATCCTGACCTTGTCCAAGGCCTCCTGAACTAAATCTGTACCCAACAACCGAGCCTCTCCCGGCTCAAACCATCCAACTGGAGACCGACACCGCCTACCATATAAAGCCTCATAAGGAGCCATCTGGATACTCGACTGGTAGCTGTTGTTGTAGGCAAACTCCGCTAAAGGCAATAACTGATCCCACGGACCTCCAAAGTTAATAACACAAGCTCATAGCATATCCTCCAAAATTTGAATAGTCCGCTCGGACTGCCTGTCCGTCTAGGGATGAAATGTTGTGCTCAACTGCACCTGGGTGCCTAACTCTCACTGAACTGCATTCCAAAAACATGAGGTAAACTACATACCTCGATCCGAAATGATAGATACTAGCACACCATGAAGGCGAGCAATCTCCCGGATATAAATCTCAGCTAACCTCTCGGATGAATAGGAGACTGCCACGGGAATGAAATGCGTTGACTTGGTCAGCCTATCAACAATGGCCCAAACTGCATCAAACTTCTTCCGAGTCAATGAAAGTCCAGTAATGAAGTCCATAGTGATCTGCTCCCACTTCCACTCGAGAAGCTCAATCCTCGAAAATGAATCGCCAGGCCTCTATGCTCATACCTTGCTGACAGTTCAAACAATGAGCCATATATGCTATGATGTCCTTCTTCATTCTAAGCCACCAATAATGCTGCCGCAAATCATGCTACATCTTCGCGGCGCCCGGATGAATAGAGTACCGGGAGCTATGGGCCTCCTCTAAAATCAACTCTCGGAGCCCATCCACATTAGGCTAACAAACTCGACCCTGCAATCTCAAAACTCCATCATCATCCAAGGTAACCTGCCTTGCACCTCCACGCTGCACCGTGTCTCTAAGGACACACAAATAGGGATAATCAAACTGTCGATCATGGATGCGCTCCAATAATGAAGAACGAGCGACCGTGCAAGCTAACACACGACTGGGCTCGGAAACATCCAGTTTTACAAACTGATTGGCCAAAGCCTGAACATCCAAAGCAAGTTGCCTCTGACTGCTCGAAATATAAGCAAGACTGCCCATACTGGCTGACTTCCTACTCAAAGCATCAGCCACCACATTGGCTTTCCCGGGTGATATAAAATATTGATGTCAAAATCCTTCAACAACTCCAACCACCTCCTCTGCCTCAAATTCAACTCCTTTTGCTTGAACAAATACTGAAGACTCTTATAATCGGTGAACACCTCACATGCCACGCCATACAGATAATGCCTCCAAATCATGCATTGGATAGTTCTTTTCATGAATCTTCAACTACCTCGAAGCATAGGCAATGACCTTGCCATCCTACATCAACACTGCACCAAGCCCAACACGGGAACCTCACAGTAAACTGTATAAGGCCCTGATCCTGTAGGCAAAACCAGCACTGGTGCCATAGTCAGAGCTGTCTTGAGCTTCTGAAAACTCGCCTCACACTCATCCGACCATCTAAACTGGGCACCCTTCTGGGTCAATCTGGTCATCGGGGCTACAATAGATAAAAAAAACCTCCATAAATTGACAATAGTAGCCTGCCAACCCCAAGAAACTCCGAATCTCTGTAGATGATGCTGGTCTAGGCCAGTTCTTGACTGCCTCTATCTTCTTCAGGTCCACTTGAATACCCTCTGATGATACAACATGACCCAGAAATGCAACTGAACCCAACCAGAATTCACACTTCGAAAATTTAGCATATAGCTGACTATCCTTCAAAGTCTGAAGAACCACTCTGAGATGTCGCTCATGCTTCTCCTGACTGCGGGAGTATATTAGAATATCGTCAATGAACACTATCACGAATGAATCAAATAAGGCCTGAACACTCGGTTCATCAAGTTTATGAAGGCTGTTGGGGCATTTGTCAACCCGAATGACATAACCGAGAACTCATAATGCCCGTACCGAGTGCGAAAAGCTATCTTGGGGACATCGGATGCCCAAATCCTCAATTAATGGTAACCAGATCTCAAGTCAATCTTGGAAAATACCCTGGCACCCTAAAGTTGGTCGAACAAATCCTCAATTCTCCGCAGTGGATACTTATTCTTAATTGTCACCTTGTTCAATTGTCGGTAATCAATACACATCCTTATTGACTCGTCCTTCTTCTTGAAAATAACACCGGCACGCCCCAAGGTGAGATATTGGTCTAATGAAACACTCCTCAAGCAAATCCTGCAACTGTTCTTTTAACTCTTTCAACTCCGGGGGGACCATACGGTATGGCGTCATAGAAATTGGCTGAGTGCCCGGAGCCAAATCAATGCAAAAATCAATGTCTCTGTCGGGTGGCATACCCGGCTGGTCTGAAGGGAGAACACCAGGAAACTCTCAGACAATGGGTACATAATCAATAGAAGGGACCTCAGCACTGGAATCGCGAACATAAGACAAATAGGTCAAACACCCTTCTCGACCATACGCCGAGCCTTCACGTACGAGATAATGTTGCGGGTAGAATAACTTGGAGTAGTTCTCCACTCTAAATGAGGCAAACCTAGTAAAGCTAAGGTCACAATCTTGGCATGACAGTCCAAGTTAGCGTGATAGGGTGATAACCAGTCCATCCTCAATATAACATCAAACCAACCATGCCCAGAAGAAGCAAATCTACACGAGTCTCAAAATCGCCAATAATGACTATACGTGAATCAACGGACGCAATCCACCACAATAGAATCACCCACCGGTGTGGACACATACTCAAAGAATCACTAGGCATGACCAGATATGACGTAGAATAAAATTAAAGCTTCTCTACCACATACCAGCACAATACCTGCACCTATACCTCTAATACCTTTACCTCCACCTCTAGCATCTCTACCTCCACCTCTAATACCTTTACCTCCATCTCTAGCAGCTGTACCTCCACCCCTAATACCTTTACCTCCTTAAGGCCTCCGTAGACGAAGCTGATCTATCACTGGTGCTTGTTGCTGCTTAGCTGAAGAAGCGGTACATAACCTCACTATTCGCTAAAGAACAAAGCAGAATTTCAATTAGCATTAAGAATCCAAATCACACGACAAGAAAGAACAAATGTGAAACTTTTCCTAACTCTATAGCCTCTGGGGGATAAATACAGACGTCTCCGTGTCGATCCCTCAGACTCTACTAAGCTTGTCTATGAGTTGTGAGACCTATGTAACCTAGAGCTCTCATACCAACTTGTCACGACCCGAATTTTCCACCCTCGGGAGTCGTGATGGCGCCTACTAATGAGAGTTAAGCAAGCCAACCCTTAACTACATTTATCAATAACCAGTTTATTTCTTTTGTCAATTATCAGTAATAACATAAAAGTAACTGAATAAAGTAAATAAGCGGAAGTCTTAAATTAAAGAATCTGAACCACAATGCGGAAACTCAACATAAACCTCTACCGAAGAACTGGTGTCACATACTCAGGAACCTCTAAGAGTACTAAATACAATCGTCTGAAAGAAAATGTAACCGTTTGTCTCGAAATACATGAGATAACAGACTGAAATAAAAGATAGAAGAGATGGCGGGCCTGCGGACGCCTGCAAGGCTACCTCGATGTCTCGCTAGGCTGAAAGCTAACTCCTATGCTACTGCAGTTGCTGCCCAACACCTAGGTCACTTACCTCGAACCGGCTCAAAAATCAACTAGGAACCACGCCTTTGCCGCGAGTATCCGACTCCAAATGGCCCAAATCTATTCAATTCAATTACATATCGTAAATAACATCGCAAACAACTGATTCTACTATTTTATTCAAAGCTAAGGTGTGAAATTAGGTAAAATAACCAAAACGCCCCTTAGGACAACGTCTCGGAACCGGATAATTTTCACATTTCTAGAACCCTCGTACTCTCACGAGTCTAACCATATAAAAAATCTCCCAAATCGGAGGTCAAACAACCACTCAAAACTCAATAGTTTAGCCTATGAAGTTTTACCCAATTTTTCCAAATTTTGATCCTCAATTCGAATTTTAGTGATGGATTTAACTACATAATGATGAAATATAACTAGAAGGGATTGACGAAACGTTACCCAATAATCTCCTCTTCAAAACCATCTCAAAATCACCCTTTCCCGAGCTCAAATTTAATTTTCCAACTTTTGAAATTAAACCCTCGATTTTACTATTTCTGAACAGTGATTTTCGCTTCTGCGGACAAGATGCGGTCCCGCTTCTGTGGAACAAATTCCGCTTTTGTGTCTTTTCACTAAAAATCTAAGGTTCCACTTTTGCAGTCCTTTCATCGCAAAAGCGACTCCGCTCCTACGAAAATTCCATTTCTTCTGCGGAATCTGACGGATATGCCCAAACTTGCATCTGCGGTCTTGACCTCATAGATGCGGTTCCGCTTCTGCGGAAAATCCACCGCATCTGTGGAAGCTGTTGAATCACCCTAAACCTGCTTCTGCGTTTTCCCTAGCCGCATCTGCGGTTCCCAAGCCGCAGATGCGAAAATACCAAAAGAGAAAAACTTCAGCTGCAGCAACACTTTTTCGATATTCCCGTTAACCACCCGAAATCATCACGAGGCTCCCAGGACCTCAACCAAAAGCATCAATAACACATAATACCTCATTCAAACTTGTACCAATCCTTAAACCACCTAAAACAATGCCGGAAACTCGAATTAAACAAGGATTTGAGCCTAAGAACTTCAAATTTTATCAAAATACACTTACGATAAAAAACCTAACCAAAAACACGTTTGAATGGCCTAAAGTTTTGCACACACATCCCAAATGACACGACGGAGCTACTGCAACTTCTGCATTTCCATTCTGACCCTGGGATCAAAAACTCACTATCGGACCGGAACTTCAAAAATTCGAACTTCGTCATTTCAAGCCTAAATGAGCTATGGACTTCCAAAATACATTCTGAACACGCTTCCAACCCCAAAATCACGTAACGAAGCTAACGGAACCATCAGATTTCCATTCCGAGGTTGTCTTTACATTGTTCCGACAACAGACCATTTTTCAACACTTAAGCTCTCATTTAGGGACTAAGTGTCCCAAAATCCTCTGAAACCCAACACCGAACGTCCCGGCAAACTAAAATAGCAGAAATGAACTTAGGGGAAGCAGTTAAATAGGGGATCGGGGGCGTTAATTCTTAAGACGACCGGCCGGGACGTCACATCCTCCTACACTTAAATATTTGTTCGTCATCGAACGAGCATAGAGAACATACCTGAGGTAGTGAAAAGATAAGGGTAACTGTTGCGCATATCCTGCTCGGTCGCCTCCTCGGCCGGCTGACCCCGCCACTGAACCTTTACTGAAGCAATGTTCTTTGACCTCAACTTTCTGATCTCCCTATCCAATATAGCCATTGGCTCCTCAACATAGGATAGATCCTTGTCCAACTGGACTAAACTGAAATCCAACACGTGTGATGGGTCACCGTGATATCTACGGAGCATCGAAACATGAAATACCGGATGAACCCGGCCAAACTAGGAGGTAAGGCAAGCGCATAAGAAAAATCCACAACTCGCCTCAAAATCTCATAAGGGCCAATAAACCTCGGACTCAACTTTCCTTCCTTTCCAAACCTCATGACACCTTTCATAGGCAAAACCCGAAGTAGAACCCGCTCACCAACCATATATGAAACATCACGAACCTTCCTATCCGCATAGCTCTTCTGTCTGGACTGGGCTGTACGGAGTCTATCCTGAATCATTTTAAGCTTCTCCAATGCGTCCTGAACCAACTTTGTGCCCAATAGCCTGGCCTAACCCGGCTCAAACCAGCCCACCGAAGATCTACACCTCCTACCATATAAAGCCTCATACGGTGCCATCTGAATGTTGGACTGGTAACTGTTGCTGTAAGCAAATTCCGCCAATGGAAAGAAATGATCCCAAGACCCTCCAAACTCAATCACACACGCACGGAGCATATCCTCAAGAATCTAAATAGTGCGCTCGGACTGTCCGTCCATCTGGGGGTGAAATGTTGTGCTCAACTCCACCCGACTGCCTAACTCCTGTTGCACGGCTCTCCAGAACCACGATGTAAACTCAGTACCTTTGTCCAAAATAATAGAAACTGGAATACCATGCAGACGGATGATCTCTCAGATATAAATCTCCGCCAACCACTTTGATGAATAAGTGGTACACAGGAATGAAATGAGCGGACTTGGTTAGCCGATCCACAATAACCCAAATGGCATCAAACTTCTTCAAGGTCCGTGGGAGTCTAGATACAAAGTCCACGGTGATGCGCTCCCATTTCCACTCCGGAATCTCTATCTGCTGAAGCAACCCACCCGGGCGCTGGTGCTCAAACTTCACTTGCTGGCAGTTGAGGCATCTAGACACATAACCAACTATATCTTTCTTCATCCGCCTCCACCAATAGTGTTGCCTCAAGTCCTCACACATCTTTGCGGCACCCGGATGGATGGAATACCGTGAACTATGGGCCTCTACTAGAATCAACTCTCGAAGCCCATCAACATTGGGCATAGAAATCCGGCCCTGCATCCTTAATACCCCGTCATCTCTGATGGTCACATCTCTGGCATATCCACGCTGAACCTTGTCCTTAAGGACAAGCAAATGAGGGTCTTCATACTGTTTCTCCCTAATACGATCAAATAAGGAAGACTGGGAAACCACACAATCTAGAACCCGACTAGGCTCCGAAAGATCCAATCTCACAAACTGGCTGGCTAAGGCCTAAACATCCATCGCCATAGGCCTCTCTGAAGCTGGTAAATATGCCAAACTCCCCAAACTCTCTGCCCAGCGACTCAAGGCATCCGCCATCACATTAGCCTTGCGCGGGTGATACAGGATAGTGATATCATAATCCTTCAGCAACTCTAACCACCTCCTTTGATGTATATTTAGATCCTTTTGCTTGAGTAAGTGTTGCAAGCTCCGATGGTCAGTATAGATCTCACAAGGCACACTGTACAAATAATGATACCAGATCTTCAAGGCATGAACAATAGCAGCTAGCTCAAGGTCATGGACAGGGTAATTCTTTTCATCTATCTATAAATGTCTGGACGCGTAGGCAATCACCCTATCGTCCTGCATCAACACCGTTTCAAGACCAACTCTCGAGGTGTCACAGTAGACAGTATAAGACCCCAAACCGGTAGGCAACATCAAAATTGGGGTTGTAGTCAAAGCTATCTTGAGCTTCTGAAAGCTCGCCTCACACTCCTATGTCCACTGAAATGGGGCACCCTTCTAGGTCAATCTAGTCATAGGGGCCGCAATTGATGAAAATCCCTCCACGAAACGATGGTAGTATCCCGCCAAACCAAGGAAACTGCGAATCTCTGTAGCTAAGGATGGCCTGGGCCAACTCTGTACGGCCTTTATCTTCCTCGGATCCACCCGAATACCCTCACTCGAAATCACGTGGCCCAAGAATGCCACAGAACTCAACCAAAACTCATATTTTGAGAACTTTGCATATAACTTCTTCTCAAAGGTCTGAATCACGGTCCTCAGGTGCTGCTTATGATCTTCTCGACTCCGGAAATACACCAAAATATCATCAATAAAAACAATAACGAATGAGTCAAGATATGGTCTGAACATACTGTGCATCAAATGCATGAAAGCTGCTGGGGCATTGGTCAGCCCAAATGATATAACAAGGAACTCGTAATGACCATACCGAGTCCTGAAGGCAGTCTTCAGGATATCTGGCTCCCGAAGCTTTAACTGATGGTAACCTGAGCGCAAGTTAATCTTAGAAAACACATGTGCGCCCTGAAGCTGGTCAAATAGATCATCAATACGAGGCAAAGGATAACGGTTCTTCACTGTAACCTTGTTCAACTGGCGATAATCAATACACATACACATCGAACCATCTTTCTTCTTCACAAACAAAACAGGAGCACCCTACAGTGAAACACTGGGTCAAATAAAACCCTTACTAAGCAATTCCTGTAACTGATCCTTCAACTCTTTCAACTCAGGAGGAGCCATACGGTACGAAGGAATGGAGATGGTCTGAGTGCCCGGAAATAATTCAATGCCAAAATCAATGTCTCTATCGGGCGGCATGCCCGAAAAATCAGCTGGAAACACATAGGGATAATCCTGTACTACTGGGACGGAATCAATAGAAAGGGTATCAGCACTAACATCTCTCACATAAGCTAAATATGCGGCACAACCCTTCTCAACCATACGCTGAGCTTTAAGAAAAGAGATAACTCTACTGGGGGTGTGATCTAAGGTACCACTCAACTCAATACTCAGAATACCTAGCATAGCCAACGTCATGGTCTTGGCGTGACAATCAAGAATAGCAAAATGGGGCGACAACCAGTCCATGCCCAAAATAATGTCAAAATCGACAATACCGAGTAACAATAAATCCGCTCTGGTCTCAAAACCACAAATAGTAACCAAACATGACCGATAAACACGGTTCACAATAAGAGAATCCCCCACAGGAGTAGAAACATAAACGGGGGCACTCAAAGAATCCCGAGGCATACCCAAATGCGGAGCAAAGTAAGAAGACACATAAGAATAAGTAGAGCCCGGATCGAATAGAACCGATTCCTCTCTGTGACAAACTAGTATAATACATGTAATGACAGAGTCAGAGGCAACAGTCTCAGTACGAGCAGGAATATAATAATATCTGGCCCAGCCCCTCTCTCGAGGGCGACCTTTATCTCCCCAACCTCCGCCACTAGCCGGCTAGGCAGGTGGGGTAGTAGCTGGAGTTGTGGTGGCCTGAGAACTCTGAGGAGCACGTTGTGGTTGAGCAGTCTATGAAGATGCACCCCTACCAAGTCTGGGGCAGTCCCTAACCATGTGGCGTATATCACCACACTTGAAACAAGCTCTGGGAGGACGTGGTAGTTGTGACTGACTAGGGCCAGATCTACTGGACTGACCTATGGAAGCACCTCGCGCAGGAGGCGCGCTAGAAACTAGAGGTGCATAGTGGTATAGGCGGAGCTGGAGCACTGTTGGCTGCTGGAAGAGCTGAATGGATGGAGCGACCCGCATAACCTCTGCCATAACAACCTGCTGATGAGGTATGGGCACCAGAGTAGTGACCCGACTCTCGAGACCTCTTGGCCTCCCTCTCCCATTGCTCCCTGGCGAGCATACCCTCAATCCTCCTAGCAATGCTCACTACCTACTGATAAGGAATATCCGTCTCCAACTCTCGAGCCATGCTAGATTTGATGGGTGGGATAAGACCCTCAATAAACCTGCGAACTCTCTCCCTAACTGTAGCAACCAAGGTCGGTGCATGCCTGGCCAACTTGGTATAACGGATAGCATACTCCAAAACAGTCATAGCACCCTGGTCCAAATGCTCAAACTCTATACGACATGCGTCCCTGAGACTCTAGGGGACAAACTCTCTCATAAACATATCCGAGAACTGGGTCCAATTCAGTGAAGCAGCCTCGACTACACTGTCTATCTAATAAGTGCACCACCAATCATAGGCGGCTCCCCGAAGTTGAAAAGTAGTGAAAGAAACCCCGCTGGACTCCACTATGCCCGTAGTGCGAAGAATACAGTGATACTCCTCTAGAAATCCCAAGGCATCGTCTGATGCTAATCCACTGAATACTGGGGGATCATACTTCTTGAACCTCTCAAGTCTCCGATTCTCGTCCTCTGAAGCAGCTGACCCATCCTCGGGCTGAACTGGCACTGCAGGCGGTGCGGGAATAATCTCGGGAGCCTGCTTAACCTGCACTCGCTGCTCAGGAGTGCGGACGGCTAGAGTCTATGCTCTTCCCTCGGCGTGGTATGTGGCTGCAGCAAGGGGAAGCAACCCTGCCTGAGCCAAGGTTGTGTACATACTCATGAACTGAGCTAAAGTCTCCTGGAGAGTTGGAGTAGTAGTGGCAGTAGTAGGCGTGCTCGGTGCCTGGGCTCCGGCTGGATCTGCTGGTGGTGCCTCGGCGGTAGCTCGCGCAGGTGCTCTAGCTGCACCACGTACGCATCCTCGACCTCTCCCCCCACCCCAGCCTCTGACGGCTGCAGTAGGGGGTGCGGGTGCCTGATCATCTCGAGTAGCACGCGTCCTTACCATATGTGAGAGAATAGAAGATAGAAGTTTAGAATTGATGTCAAAAATATCGCACGGCAAAGAATTCAAATGAAATGAAGATTTTTCCTAAACAGTTACATAGCCTCTCGTAGATAAGTACAAACATCTCCGTATCGATCAGCGAGACTCTAATAAACTGGCTTGTGTTCCGTGACTCCTATGAACCTAGAGCTCTAATATCAACTTGTCACGACCCTAGTTCGCCCTCCGTGAACATGTCGTGATGGCACCTAGTCCTTACGACTAGGTAAGCCTAACAATGCGGAAAATAATATAACTTGCGGAAACATTTAATTGAACCGAGTAAAATTAGAAGGTAACAGTATATAAGTGCCACCTGGCATATACAACTCAAAAATAAATCGCGGAAGTCTAAAATCTCATCCCAAAACCCGAAAACTCACGGGAACCACAGGCTAATAGAAATGTGATATACTGCTCTAACTCCAGAATGTCTAAACAACTGAAAGAAAAGGATAGAGTAACTACTAAAGCTGGAATAGAATAGAAACTCCTGGTCTGCGGACGCGGTAGATATACCTCAAAGTCTTCGCTAGATCTCTCCGCCTCAAGGATAGTACGCCTGAGTGGAGGTACCTGGATCTGCACATGAAAAACATGCGCAGAAGGGGCATGAGTACACCACAGCGATACTCAGTAAGTGTCAAGCCTAACCTCGGTTTGGTAGTGATGAGGAAGGTCAGGGCCCTACTGAGGTCAAACAACATAGTATGAATTTAACAATATGAAAACTAACAGTAATAATGAGTACAGTAGTGAGAATAGACAGGTTAAACAGGGCAATAACAACTACACAAAGAACAGAGTAAACACGGAATATGTACAACTCAATACCAAATGGTAACAATGAGGATCTCCCACGATACCGTCCTGTAGTCCTTTTCTAAACTATCCAGTGGATCTCCCGGGATACTGTCCCGTAGTCCATCACATGTGTAAATCCGAAGGATCTCCTGGGATACCGTCCCGTAGTCCAACTATAAATGTGCAGGGAGAGATCTACCGGGAATCTAACCCGTAGTCCCAAAGTAAAAGTGCAGGGAGATCTACCGGGAATCTAACCCGTAGTCCCAAAGTAAACAAATAAGGGGGGAGCTACCGGAATCCCACATCCGTAGTCCCAATGTAAATGCACAACCACAACCAGAAGATATTCAGAAATGAAGTACAAAAGACAAGCAATAGGTAGTACTAGCCTAGCATGTTTCACGTAGTGCAGTCAAGCAACTTAAAATATTAGGCAAGTTGAATCCACTAAACATGCTTTTCTAATCTAACACAGGTTATAATTGCAAGTAAAATAAGGTAAATATGAAGGAAAACTCAGTCTCAATATCTTAAGTAAAAATCGGATTTTCAACAATTGGCTCAAGTATGCGTTCGTCACCTCGCGTACAAGGCACTCAAATACCAAATAACAAATCCTAAGGGGAAAGGTCCCCCACACTAGGTTAGACAAGCCACTTACCTCGAACCGACTAAAAAATCAACTAGGAACCACGCTTTTGCCACGAGTATCCGAATCCAAATGGCCCAAATCTATTCAATTCAATTACATATCGTAAATAACATCACAAACAACTGATTCTACTATTTTATTCAAAGCTAAGGCGTGAAATTAGGTAAAATAACCAAAATGTCCCTCAGGCCAATGTCTCGGAACCGGATAATTTTTATATTTTTAGAACCCTCGTACTCTCACGAGTCTAACCACATAAAAAATATCCCAAATCAGAGGTCAAACACCCACTCAAAACTCAATAGTTTAGCCTATAAAGTTTTACCCAATTTTTCCAAACTTTGATCCTCAATTCGAATTTTAGTGATGGATTTAACTACATAATGATGAAATATAACTAGAAGGGATTGACGAAATGTTACCCAATAATCTCCTCTTCAAAACCCTCTCAAAATCGCCCTCTCTCGAGCTCAAATTTAATTTTCCAACTTTTGAAATTAAACCCTCGATTTTACTATTTCCAAGCAGTGATTTCCGCTTCTGCGGACAAGGGACCGCATCTGCGGTCCCGCTTCTGCGGAACAAATGCCGCTTCTGCGGCCTTTCACTAAAAATCCAAGGTTCCGCTTCTACGGTCCTTTCATCGCAGAAGCGACTCCGCTCTTGCGGAAATTCCATCGCTTCTGCGGAATCTAACGGATATGCGCAAACTCGCATATGTGGTCTTGACCTTGCAGATACAGTTCCGCTTCAGCGGAAAATCCACCGCATCTTCAGAAGTTGTTGAATCACCCTAAACCCACTTCTGCGATTTCCCTAGTCGCATAGTAGTATTGTTATTTGGGATTCCGCATGTTTAGCTCTATTTTGGATTTCCAGCCTTTTGACTTAGTAATTTATCTGTGTTAATTAAATTATGAACTGTAGATAAATGGTTAAGGTTGTTAAATTGGTCGGGCTTGCCTAGAAGTGTGTTGGGTGCCATCATGACTGGGGTTGGGGTCGTGACATATGGTATGTGATGTCGTCTTCTTCTTCGAGTTTCATTCTGAAATTCAGCCAAAATCAAGTCTAATCTTCACTAAACAGCCTCAAAATTGAGATATAAACTCCAAACAATATTGCTAATTGTTTGAAACAACACCTAATCCAAACAGATAATGGTATTTGAAAATCCAAATTCAAATTCAAAGTTTCAAAGCTTTTTAGTGGCTGTCAATGGTGTAGAGTCAAACACCTTCAAAATTTATTGATTGATAATTTTAATTTGAACACCAATTGTGCAACATGAAAGGAAATTGCTAAGTTAAAACTCTATAGTAAAACGATTGAAATTCATTGATGAATTCCATTAAAAATATATACAACATGAAAGGATAAAAAATAGAGAACTTCAGAGGAAGAAAAATTGGAGAAAGAACAGAGAATGAGAGATTGAGAGAGAGAGAGAGAGCGCAAGAGAGAGAGAGCGAGAGAGACAAAGAGAGAATAAATATGGGAAATAATTGATTCCTTATTCAATTTTTAATATAAAGGATACTCATCTATTTCCTAAAATGTATATAATTGGTAAATTATATATGCCTATTTATATCTATCTATAATATATTAAAAGCACGAATGCCCTTAGCGAAATATCGTTTGCCTTTTTTACCCTTTAAAAATAGATTTCACACTAGACAAAATAGTCATTGATTATTTCTCTAATATTAGAAATATGAAGAGTCATTTAATAGATTCCTAATATCTAGGAATTTGATATCAATTAGATTTTATGTATCAAATATTTTCTTAATTTGAATTGTGTAATATAACAAATTAGTAAAAGAAAAATAATACAATCAAAAATCACAATATCTTGTGATGTGTTTCAAAAAAGTCGTTTACTACTTTTACTCTTTTGAAGTCCTTTTGTTTGTTATGCCTTCAACAATTAATTCTTTTTAAAAAAAAAGGTAATTTAGGTAAAAGTTTTGAATACTTTCAATTTCCTTTTAAGTTCAGGAGTTTTCTTTTATTTGTTATAAGTTATAAAAACTTTGAGTGCTTTGACCTCTTTTTAGGTTTAGGAATCTTTTTTTTAAAAAAAATAACCAATAATTCTTGTAAGAAAAGTGTTACTAATTCTTTATAATTATCTTAGGTACAAAACTTATTAATTATTTATAAATTATTTTGGTAAACTTTTCGAGCACTTCCACCTTGGCTTAAGTTTAGGAATTTTTTATTTTTTATGGTAAAATCTCGAGCACTTTTACCTCAAATTTAGGTTTTTGCATGGAACCTAATATTTAGGACTTAAAATTTATTAAAATTTTACTTTTTATAAATCCTTCATTAATTATATCGTGTAAAATGACAATAATTTATTACATATTTTTTTCATAATTCTTTTCTTTTTGGTTAGTTAAGAGACATAACAACATTGTGAATAAATATTAAAGTCATCCAATATGGTTTCGAAACCCTTATTTTTAGTATTTGTCTAGTCCTTCCTTGTTTTTACGATTATTTTTTAAATTCATTTAAATTTGAGGTTTTTGACTTTCTGCATTAAATTTTTGAGATTTAGTTTGTAAAAATTTAACATTTAAGCTTAACTTTCTTTTTAACAAATTCAAGCTTAAATACAACTTATAAAAACAGATCTTGTGGGAAGAAAATAAATTTAGGCCAACAATCGAAATTGTTAAATCATTACTATTCATGAAGATAGCTAAAGGTTCCTTCTTCGTCAACTTAAGAATTCTCTTCCGGTCTGTTCTTGATAAACGACACATTCATAAATTTATGGTAAATAAAATTATAATATGAAATATTGTATATTTTTGCCTAATAAAGGAGTTTAAAATCAATTAAAATTTAATGATCTATTGGATAAACTTTGTCTTTTCATTATTGCATTAAGATTATAAACTATAATTTATTCTCTTATAATATTTGTAGGCTCAAAACCAATGGTTACAGCAAATTAGTCTAGAGGGCAGATTTATCTTTTAAGTGCATTTTTATAGTGTCTGCATATCATTCTTTTTCTCTTTATTATGATCTTATCACTTGCGATCAGTTGTACTGCATTAATTTTAGTGTAGGGCCTAATGAAGTCGAACTACATTTTATGCTCCTAGCTAAAATCTGTTTCTACTATTCAAACTAATGTTTGAAATTAACTATTGATTTATATTTTCCTTGAATACTTTCTTCTCAAATTTTTGCTCATAATCTTTGCGTTATATATCTATATGTAGTTTCACTATATAGCTCACTGAAATTATATGTTCTTCATTTATATTTTTTTCTGTAAATTTACTCTTTTGAGATTTTTGTTCCTTTTACAATCTTAAATTATTAATTATATTTAAATACGTGATTAGCTTAAAAACTTTTTTCATAGTTTCTTTGATTATATATTTTACTTAGTAATAATTTATTATTATTGTAAATTAATATGCAGCTAAATGATTAAATGATAAAGAGTCATCATTTTTCTTTCAGTATTAAGTAAACAATTTGAAATTTTTAGGACAGACATGTCACGACCCAGATTTCCCACTCTTGGGAGTCGTGATGCGCCTACTTGTGGAAGCTAGGCAAGCCAAACTTGATTCTTTATTTTTTTCATTAATATACAAATCCTTTTAACGATTCTTCGACAATAATATATAAACAATGAAATTCAACAATAATAAGCGGAAGTCTTAGCATTAAATAAAACTGAATAGCAAAGCGGAAAATTCAACAAATCCTCTACCCCAAGACTGGTGTCACTGTACTCACGAACTGCTAAGAATACTAAATACAACGTCTGAAACGAAACATAAATTATTTTTCTCGAACATAATGAGATCACAGACTAAAAGAGAGGATAAGGGAGACGTCGGGCCTGCGAACGCCTGCAAGGCTACCTCGGGTCTCGCTGGACTGAAGGCCTGCTCCCGCACTAATGCTACTGCTGCTGCTGCTACTCGAAACCTGGATCTGTGCAAAAAATCACAGAGTGTAGTATCAGTACAATCGACCTCATATGTTGGTAAGTGTCTAGCCTAATCCCGGCGAAGTAGTGACGAGGCTAGACCAGACTACCACATAAACATGTGCAGTTTCATATATATACACCGGAATCGAAATACAAAACAGATAACCAATATGGGAGGGAAAGCATGCTATGGGGAGTATAAAAATTTCCAAATAAGAGTCGTCCAGTAACAAAGAAAAACAACATAACTCAATAGTATGTAATGAAACATATATCAACAAGTGCACGGCATCACCCTTCGTGCTTTTACTCTCATACTCACCAAGCAATAACATGTGCACCGCATCACCCTTCATGATTTTACACTCGTTCCTCACATATATCAATAGAATCTGAACGGAATGGTACATCGTGCGGCACGGCATCTCCCTTCGTGCTTTAACACTCTTTTCTTATAATAAGCAAAACAATGCACGACATCACCCTTCGTGCTTTACACTCTTTCCTTACCATAAACAAACAATGCACGGCATCACCCTTCGTGCTTTAACACTCTTCCTCACCCAAACAACAATCATAAACAAGGGCAAGAAAATAAATAAACAATGATGGAAACCCTGGCAAGGGAATACAATCAAACAATTGAAAACCCGGCAAGGGAATAAATCATTACCTCTTTCTCTTCCTTTCACTTTCATCTCATAGTTCACATTACCACTTGAGCCAATGCTCCAAGAGTTTACTTATCTCATATACCTTTACAATTTACATTTCAACTCGAGCCAATGCTCCACGAAGTTCAAATATCGCAATTTCTTTCATAAGCTCTTTATAACATATAGGAGTCATCAATTAAGCATGGAAGGCATAACAACATCCCAACTATTCGCAAAATAAGGACTCACGGTCATGCTAGATATCAATGTATAGATACTCGTCACCATGCCTATACATCGTACTCGACAATTAACAAGTAGCAAATAAGACTCAACTCCTATTCCCTCAAGCTAGGGTTAAACCAAACACTTACCTCAAAGCCTTGAACTCAACTCAAGCCTCAACTATGGCTTTACCCCGTGATTCCACCTCCAATCCGCTCGAATATAGCCACAAATTACTTAATTACTTTAATAAACACTAATGAATCAATTTGAATGCATAAAAATGAATTTCCTAAATTTTTTCCAAAAATTCCAAAATCGCCCCCAGGCCCACCTGGTCAAAACCCGAGGTTCGAACTGAAACCTGATTACCCTTCCCCCACGAACTCAATTATGTAATTTATTTTAAAATCGGACCTCAAATTCAGGTCCAAATTCCTAATTTTTAGAAAACCTAGGTTTTACCCAAAACCTTCAATTTCACCCATGAAAATCATCGATTTTAGGTGGAAAACATGTTAAATGATGTTAATGATTGAAAGAATTGAGTAAAAAATTAACTTACAAGTGCTTTGGAATAAACTTGTTCTTGAAAAACTGCCCAGAGGAGTTGTGTTTTGAAAATGGGGTGAAAAGTTTCTTAAAATCGGCTAAGTATAAAAAAAAATGCAAGTTGCAGATGTCGCAATTGCAAACCCCGACCAATTTATGGGAATTGCAAACTCTGCTTCACCTTTGTGAAGCCAGGCCTTACAGGAGACCTTCGCATTTGCGAACTTGGTCTCGCATTTGCGAACCTCTGACTTCGCATTTGCGATGAATAAATTCGCATTTGCGATCCTAGGCAGGCCTGGGCTGGTTTCGAATTTGCGAACCAGGCTTCGCAGATGCAAAGCCTGCAGGCCTGTTCACACCAGATTTTTTAATGTTTAAAAATGCACTCTGACGCCTATCCAAAACTCACCCGAGCCCTCGGAGCTCCAAACCAAATATGCACATAACCTCATAAACATCCTACGGACTTATTCGTGCAATCAAATCGCCAAAATAACATCATATACATCGGATTAAACCTCAAAATTCATAATTTCTTCCAAGTTTTTATAAAACATCAAATTTCCAATTTAAGTCCGAAACACGTCAAACGACGTCCGTTTTCAACCAAATTTTACAGAAAGCGCTTAAACCATATATAAGACTTGTACCGGGCGTCGGAACCAAAATACGAGCCCGATGCCAGAGTCTTTTAATCAAATTTCATTTCTAATTTCCTTAATAATTTCAGAAAAACAATTTTATTCAAAAATTCATTTCTCGAGCTTGGAACTTCGGAATTCGATTCCGGGCATACGCCCGAGTCCCATATTTTTCTACGGGCCCTCCTGGACCGTCAAATCATGGGTTCGAGTTTGTTAACCCAAAATATTGACCAAAGTCAAACTTATTCATTTTAATACCAAATTTTAGCATTTTTCACAGAATTTCACATTTAGGCTTTCCGGCTACGCGCCCGGACTGTGCACGCAATTCGAGGTGACAAAAAATGAGGTTTTAAAGACCTCAGAATCACGGAGTGAATAAGAAAAATAGGTGATGACCCTTTGGGTCATCATATTCTCCACCTTTAAAACAATTGTTCGTCCTCGAACGGACAAAAGAAAAAAGTACATGGGTCGGGGAAAAGATGAGGATAACGACTTCGCATATCAGACTCGGACTCCCAAGTCGATGCCTTAGGAGGCTGACCTCTCCCCTGAACACGAATAGAAGGAAAACTCTTGGATCTCAACTGACGAACCTGTCGGTCTAGAATAGCTACCGGCACCTCCTCATAAGACAAGTTCTTGTCCAACTGGACAGTGCTGAAATCTAACACGTGGGCTGAATCGCCGTGATACCTTTGAAGCATGGATACATGGAAAACTGGATGCACGGCTGATAAGCTAGGTGGTAATGCAAGTCTATAGGCCACTTCTCCCACTCGATCGAGAATCTCAAACGGACCAATGAACCTAGAGTTAAGCTTGCCCTTCTTCCCAAACCTCATCACGCCCTTCATAGGCGACACTCAGAGTAATACCCGCTCACCAACCATGAAAGCTACATCTCGAACCTTACAATCTGCATAGCTCTTTTGCCTGGACTGAGCTGAACGAAGCCTATCCTGAATGATCTTGACCTTGTCCAAGGCCTCCTGAACCAAATCCGTACCTATCAACCGAGCCTCTTCCGGCTCAAACCATCCAACCGGAGACCGACACCGTCTACCATATAATGCCTCGTAAGGAGCCATCTGGATGCTCGACTGGCAGCTATTGTTGTAGGCAAACTCCGCTAAAGGCAAGAACTGATCCCACGAACCTCCAAAGTCAATAACACAAGCTCGAAGCATATCCTCCAAAATTTGAATAGTCCGCTCGAACTGACCGTCCATCTGGGAATGAAATATTGTGCTCAGCTCAACCCGTGTGCCCAACTCTCGCTGAACTGCTCTCCAAAAGGGCAAGGTAAACTGCGTACCCCAGTCTAAAATGATAGATGTTGGCACACCATGAAGGCGAACAATCTCCCGAATATAAATCTCAGCTAATCTCTCGGATGAATAGGAGACTTCCACAAGAATAAAATGCGTTGACTTGGTCAGCCTATCAACAATGACCCAAACTGCATGGAACTTCTTCCGAGTCAACGGAAGTCCAGTAACGAGGTCCATAGTGATCCGCTCCCACTTCCACTCGGGAAGCTCAATCCTCTAAAACAAACCACCAGGCCTCTGATGCTCATACTTAACGTGCTGACAATTCAAACACCGAGCCACATATGCAACAATATCCTTCTTCATTCTATGCCACCAATAATATTGCCGCAAATCCTGATACATCTTCGCGACGCACAGGTGAATAGAGTACCGAGAACTATGAGCCTCCTCCAATATCAAGCGACTGTGCAAGCCAACACATGATTGGGCTCAGAAACATCCAGTCTCACGAATTGATTGGCCAAAGCCTGAACATCCAAAGCAAGCAGCCTCTGACTGACTGGAATATAAGTAAGACTGCCCATACTGGCTGACTTCCTACTCAAAGCGTCGGCCACCACATTGGCCTTCCTTGAATGATATAAAATGGTGACATCATAGTCTTTCAACAACTCCAACCACCTCCTCTGCCTCAAATTCAACTCCTTTTGGTTGAACAAATACTGAAGACTTTTGTGATCAGTGAACACCTCACATGCCACGCTATACAAATAGTGCCTCCAGATCTTCAATGCGTGAACAATAGCTGCCAACTCCAAATCGTGCACTGGATAGTTCTTATCATGAATCTTCAACTGCCTCGAAGTATAGGCAATAACCTTTCCATCTTGCATTAACACCACACACCCAATATGGGAAGCGTCACAATAAACGGTATAAGGCCCAGATCATGTGGGCAAAACCAACACTGATGTCGTAGTCAGAGCTGTCTTGAGCTTCTGAAAGCTCGCCTCACACTCGTCTGACCATCTGAACTAGGCGCCCTTCTGGGTCAACCTGGTTATCGGGGCTGCAATAGATGAAAACCCCTCCACAAACCGATGGTAGAAGCCTTCCAACCCCAAGAAACTCCAAATCTTTGTAGCTGATACTGGTCTAGGCCAGTTCTTGACTGCCTCAATCTTCTTCAAGTCCACCTGAATACACTCTACTGATATAACGTGACCCAGGAATGCAACTGAACTCAGCCAGAACTCACACTTGGAGAACTTGGCATATAACTGACTATCCCTCAAATTCTGAAGAACCACTCTAAAGTGATGCTAGTGCTCCTCCTGGCTACGGGAGTACACCAAAATATCATCAATAAAGACTATCACGAACATGTCCAAATATGGCCTGAACACTCGGTTCATCAACTCCATAAATTCTGCTGGGGCATTGTCAATCCAAATGACATGACCAAGAACTCATAATGCCCAAACCGAATGCGGAAAGCTGTCTTAGGGACATCGGATGCCCTAATCCTCAACTGAAGGTAGCCAGATCACAAGTCGATCTTGGAGAATACCCTGGCACCCTGAAGCTGGTCGAACAAATCACCAATCCTTGGTAGTGAGTACTTATTCTTAATCGTTACCTTGTTCAATTGCCGGTAATCTATGCACATCCTCATCGATCTGTCCTTCTTCTTGACAAATAACACTGGCGCGCCCCAAGGTGAAACACTGGGTCTAATGAAACCCTTCTCTAGCAAATCCTGCAACTGGTCATTTAACTCCTTTAACTACGGTGGGGCCATACAATATGGCTGTATAGAAATGGGCTGGGTGCCCGGAGCCAAATCAATACAGAAATCAATGTCCCTATCAGGTGGCATACCTGGCAGGTCTGAAGGGAAAACATCTGGAAACTCTCAGACAATAGACACAGAATCTATAGAAGTAACCTCGGCACTGGAATCACGAACATAGGCCAAATAGGCCAGACACCCTTTCTCGACCATGCGTCGAGCCATCACGTATGAAATGACACCGCGGGTAAAATAACCTGGAGTGCCTTTCCACTCAAAACGAGGCATATTCGGCAATGCTAAGGTCATAGTCTTGGCATGGCAGTCCAAGATAGCATGATAGGGTGATAGCCAATCCATACCCAATATGATATCGAAGTCAACCATATCTAAGAGCAACAAGTCTACATGGGTCTCAAGACCCCCAATCACTGCAACACACGAACGATGGACTCAGTCGACTACGATAGAGTCACCCACCGGTGTAGACACATATACCGGAACAGCCAATGCATCACTAGGCATGACCAAGCATGGTGCGAAATAAGATAAAACATATGAATACATAGACCCTGGATCAAATAGTACCGAAGCATCTCGATCAAAAACCAGAACCGTACCTATGGTGACTGCATCTGAAGCCTCAGTCTCGGGCCTGGCCTGAAGAGCATAACAACGGGGCTGGGCCCCACCACCCTGAACCATATCCCTAGGTTGATCTGCTGCTAGCTAACCTCCACCCCTGGCAGTCTGAGCTCTACCTCTATGACCTCTACCTCCACCTATAGTAACTCTACCCCCGCCTCTAGCTAGCTGGGTTAGCTATGGTGCACTTGGTGCCTGAACCATGGCACGAGAACCCTGTTGCTGAGAATTGCTCGGTGGTCGAGGGTAAAATCTGGCAATATGACCTGTGTTACCACAAGTGTAACAAGCCCTCAACTGCTGAGTCTGTTGTCCCTGTCGACCTGAATGGCCTCTATGGAAACTCTGAAGCGGCGGCACACTGATAGGAGCTGGCAGTGCACTGAATGCTGATCAGAATAATGCCCACGGAAACCACGATTACTTGGGGCACCCTGAGAAACTTGGAGGGCTGACTGGAAAGGCCTGGAAGGCTGACCCCTATCATATAAATCTCTGCCCCCAGATGAGGCACCACTAAATCGGCCTAACTGACGGGGTCTCTTATCTACTCTATGACCACCCCCTGTGGCAATACCATCTCGATCCTTCGGGCCACATTGGCCGCCTCCTGAAAAGTAATATCACTCTCTGCCTCTCTAGCCCTCTGGAGACGAATAGGCTGGATGAGTCCATCAATAAACCATATCACTCTCTCCCTCTCAGTGGGGAGTATGACAGTAGCATAGCGAGTCAACTCAATAAACCTGGTCTCGTACTGGGTGACTGACATGGATCCCTGATGGAGATGCTCGAACTACCTCCAGTAGGCCTCACGTTGTGTGATAGGGAGAAACTTCTCCAGAAATGACACTGAAAACTGATCCCATGTCAAGGCTGGAGACCCTGCTGGTCTAGCTAAACAGAAATCCCTCCACCAAGTCTTGGCGGATCCAGATATGCGAAATGCAGCGAAATCAACTCCATTGGACTCAACAATACCCATGTTCCGAAGAACCTCGTGGCAGCTATCCAAATAATCCTGAGGATCCTCGGTGGGTGCATCGTTGGAAGTAGTAGTGAAGAGCTTGGTGAACCTATCCAATCTCCACAAAGCATCTGCAAACATAGCCGCTCCATCGCCAGTTTGAGCAACTACCCCGGCTGAACTGCAATAGCTGGCTAAACCATTGGAATCTGACCCTAGGGAGCTACCTGCTCTGGAGTACGTGTAGCAGGAGTTTGGGCTCCTCCTCCAGCCTGAGAAGTGGCAGGTGCTACAGGGAGCAATCCTGCTCAGGTGACACTCTCCATAAGGCCTGTCACACCTCCTTTTGGCGCTACCGCACCCCACGAAGGGCGTGGTAAAGGGAGTTTTTCCACTTAAAGGACAATCAAAACGGGATTTATTATTAAGATTCAGAGTCGGCACTTGAGAGATTTATGGTGTCCCAAGTCACCGGTTTGAATCCCGAATCGAGGAAAAGTTGACTCTATATTATAGTCTACGAACCCGAAATCCGGATAAAGAATTCTGTTAACCCGGGAGAAGGTGTTAGGCATTCCCGATTTTCGTGGTTCTAGCACGGTCGCTTAAATGTTGTATTCGGCTTAATTATCTGATTTTATAACGTGCTTTAACCTATGTGCAAATTTTAACCTTTAACTGCTTTTAATATTATTATTATTATTTTAATAAGGAATTGCAACGTTGTGAAAATGCATCTCGAACCACGTCACATCAATGTACCCGTGGTTATCGACACATTTCGACTCCGTTGAGATTTGGATTTGGGTCACATAAATGTGCACCCAAGTTTAAGAAAGTAAATTATTTAAGGCGCGCCTAAAGTGACTAGCGTATCATTACTTTGGGTAAGGCCGTGAAATTTTGCTAAACGGCCCATCCCGAAATCTAAGCAATTTTACAAACACATATAGAGGGCCCTGCAGCTTAAGTATTTTTGTTTGTCGAGGCTCGTCTCATTCATTATTTTTTAAAAGAATTGCAACGTCATGAAAATGCATCTCGAACCACGTCACAATCAATGTACCCGTAATTTGTCGATGCATTTTGACTTCGTTGAGATTTGGATTTGGGTCACATAAATGTGCACCCGAGTTTAGGGAGATAACATTATTAAGTACGCGCCTAAGGCTACTAACGCATTATTATTTTGGGGAAGGCCGTGGAATTCACTAAACGGCCAATCCCGAAGTCTAAGTATTTTTAATATATATACATTTATGAGGGCCCCGTAATTTATATATTTTGCCTAGCAAGGATCATCTTATTTATTATTTAAAAGACCAACCTAAAAGCAACTACGATTCTCTACTTTATTTGTCTCTAAAAAAGATAAATCCTAATTTATTCACTAAGATTATCCAGAGTCGTTATAATTGGGTTACATAAAATGCACCCCCTGGATTTTTAAAATAGACATCGTAACTATGTCACAGGAACCGTACCCATAGTCACATTGGTTTATTAATCGCGCTTAAAGACAACTACTATTTGAGTTATAAGTCTAAAACTAATTTAAGACTGATTGTGGGTCCATATATTATGGGATTTTATGGGTGAAGTGTAGTACCAAATTAATTGGAAATTAATATGAGAATCAGTTTGTACCGATTCAACCAACAAATGCAATAATTGCAAGAATGACAATCAGGAGATGTCATCTACTAAACAGAAAAATCTGAAGAATACATAGTATCCTTGACCTAGGGAATTAACGGACTCACTGGATATACGAATTTTAGTTCGCCGACAAATATCAAGGCAATAAATCTGGATCAAGCAATTATGCCAACAATATTGTTATAAACACTTAGTTCCAGCACTTCTTATTTAACATACAGAATGTCATGCTTATATTTAAATCAAATTTCATGCTCAAAGGAAACAGTAACATACAAACCTACAACAAATAGTCATTAACTCAACAAAGGAACATATGATTTTAAGCTGGCCGTGTAACCATTGCTTAATGGTGCAGTTTATACTATCAAGTCACATGATTAAGATTAAAGAGGCACCTTGATATAGAAAAAGAATGAAGAGGAAATAGCAACAGGAACTGGGGCAGCAACCTCGACGTACGACTGAACGAGACCTCGGCGAACAGCAACAACTTCAACAAACTCAGCTCAATCTCATGTACGAAACAATACCAGAAGATGAACTGAAGTTTAAATCTTCACTCGCTCCAAAACAGAAACATTTTTTTCTTTTTTAGATATAGTTTTCTGGAATTTTTAAGACGGGAAGGAGAAGATGGGGGCTAGTTTGGTATTGCTGGTCGACGACGTGAGGAAGAGTGGTCGACGAAAATGGTGGTCGACGGAAATGGTGGTCGTTCGAACATGGTGGTCGACGGAAATCGTGGTCGTTTTGGGACGGGGGCTGGAGGTTTTTTTTTTTTGGTTGTGCGATGGGCTGTTGGTGGTTGACGACATCGTGAGTGAGATGAATATGAAGAACGATGGGGGCTGGTCGTCTAGTTCGAGAAGAAAGCAGGACGACAGGGGGTGGCGGCTGAAGGTGTAGGTTTAGGGTTCTTCTAGTGTTCTTTGATCCCATGAGGAAGATGAACAGTAGCATGCATATTTTGGTCTTCAAAAAATGTCTTCCAGTGTGTCTTCCCCTAAGGTGTGAAATCTGGAGACTTAAGGGTTCAACAAATGTCCCCCTCTCACGTGTGTATCCGTGAATGTATAAGTATGTGTATTTTTGTTCAAAAATGAGAGGGTCTCACGTGGGGGCGTGGCCCAAGAATGTTGTGTTCTGTGCATGTCCCCCACGTGTGGTGGGCTCGGATTGTTATGGGCTAGGTCCGAAAATTATGCCTAAAAATGAGTTGTTTGAACCCGAATA
Organism: Nicotiana glauca; assembly: GCA_026770625.1. Classification (NCBI taxonomy): domain Eukaryota; kingdom Viridiplantae; phylum Streptophyta; class Magnoliopsida; order Solanales; family Solanaceae; genus Nicotiana; species Nicotiana glauca. The sequence continues at coordinate 58,117 of MU729159.1, forward strand.
TTATTCTTTGCCCGGAACCGAGAATAAAAACACGAAGTTATTTAATTAATCCTATGTAAGCAAAATAACTATCAAAATAAGACTGACAATTAAAACAAAACTATATTTTTTGTAATTTTCGTTTTTATATAAAGATAAAAATATAAAGTATTATTTTTTTATTTTTTAAAGATTAAAATGACTACAAAATATTAATGAAACTATTTTTTTTGTAATTTTCGAAATTATATAAATATAAAAATAAGGTACTATTTTTTATATTTTTCAAGTTTATGAGAAATACGTAAACCAAAATTTATATATCCCTTTTTTTGTAATTTTTTTATTTTGTGACGAAATAAAGTAAAAGGGTCAAAATTAGCTGAAATAGCTATATTAGACCTAAACTAAATATTTTACGCAAAACATGTGAAAATTCTTGGGAAGGGTCAAAAATCACACGTCTCAAGGCCCACCAATCGGACCAAAGCGTCCTGAAGAACTGGGGTAGCAATAAACCCCTCTGGGACCTGAGTTGGGCCCACCGGAACTGCTGGGGCTGGGGTCGGAACCTCCTTGTCAAAGTCGACCTGAGGCACCGCCACTGGTGCTGCTGCTCGGGGCTGAGCTCTGCCCCTACACCGGCCTCGTCCTCTGCCCCTAGTGGGAGCTGCCTGGGGCTCGGACTGCTGATCAGAAGATGATAAAGCGCGTGTTCTCGCCATCTTCGAAAGAACAGAGTAGAAATTCGATTAGCATTGAGAAACCAAACTGCACGACAAGAAAGAACAAATGTAAAACTTTTCCTAACTTTGTAGCCTCTGGGGGATAAATACAGACGTCTCCATACCGATCCCTCATACTCTACTAAGCTTTTTCCTGAGTTGTGAGACCTATGTAATCTAGAGCTCCGATACCAACTTGTCACGACCCCGATTTCCCACCATCGGGAGTCGTGATGGTGCCTACTTGTGGAAGCTAGGCAAGCCAAACTTGCTTTTTTTTCCATTAATATACAAATCCTTTTAACGATTCTTCGACAATAATATATAAACAATGAAATTAAACAATGATAAGCGAAAGTCTTAGCATTAAATACAACTGAATAGCAAAGCGGAAAGTTCAACAAATCCTATACCCAAGACTGGTGTCACTGTACTCACGAACTGCTAAAAATACTAAATACAACGTCTGAAAGGAAACATAAACTTTTTTTTCGAACATAATGAGATAACAGACTAAAAGAGAGGATAAGGGAGATGTCGGGCGTGCGAACGCCTGCAAGGCTACCTCGGGTCTCGCTGGACTGAAGGCCTACTCCCGCACTAATGTTGTTGTTGTTGCTGCTTGAAACCTGGATCTATGCAAAATAGCACAGAGTGTAGTATCAGCACAACCGACCCCATGTGCTGGTAAGTGTCTAGCCTAACCCCGGCGAAGTAGTGACGAGGCTAGACCAGACTACCACATAAACTTGTACAGTTTCATATATATACAGTGGAATCGAAATACAAAACAGATAACCAATATGGGAGGGGAAGCATGCTGTGGGGAGTATAAAATTTTCCAAATAAGAGTCGTCCAGTAACAAAGAAAAACAACACAACTCAATAGTATGTAATGAAACATAAATCAACAAGTGCACGGCATCAACTTCGTGCTTTTACTCTCATACTCACCAAGCAATAACATGTGCACGACATCACCCTTCATGCTTTTACTCTCATTCCTCACATATATCAATAGAATTAGCACGGAATGGTACATCGTGCGGCATGGCATCACCCTTCGTTCTTTAACACTCTTTTCTCATAATAAGTAAAACAATGCACGGCATCACCCTTCGTGTTTTACACACTTTCCTTACCATAAACAAATAATGCACGACATCACCCTTCGTGTTTTAACACTCTTCCTCACCCAAACAACAATCACAAACAAGGGCAAGGGAATAAATAAACAATGATGGAAACCCCAGCAAGGGAATACAAGCAAACAATTAAAAACCCGGCAAGGCACAACATCAATAATTAACAACGTCCCGGCAAGGGAATAAATCATTACCTATTTCTCTTCCTTTCATTTTCATCTCATAGTTCACATTACCACTTGAGCTAATGCTCCAAGGGTTTACTTATCTCATATACCTTCACAATTTACATTTCAACTCGAGCCAATGCTCCACGAAGTTCAAATATCGCAATTTCTTTCACAAGCTCTTTATAACATATAAGAGCCATCAATTAAGCATGGAAGGCATAACAACATCCCAACTATTCGCAAAATAAGGACTCACGGTCATGCTAGACACTAATGTATAGATACTCGTTACTATGCCTATACATCGTACTCGACAATTAGAAAGTAGCAAATAAGACTCAACTCATATTCCCTCAAGCTAAGGTTAAACCAAACACTTACCTCAAAGCCTTGAACTCAACTCAAGCCTCAACTATGGCTTTATCCCGTGATTCCACCTCCAATCCGCTCGAATCTAGCCACAAATTACTTAATTACTGTAATAAGCACTAAATGAATCAATTTGAATGCATAAAAATGAATTTTCCGAATTATTCCCAAAAATTCCAAAATCGCCCCCCAGCCCACGTGGTCAAAACTCGAGGTTCGAACCAAAACCCGGTTACCCATTCTCCTATGAACTCAAATATGTAATTTGTTTTGAAATCGGACCTCAAATTGAGGTCCAAATCCCAAAACTAGGTTCTACCCAAAACCCCTAATTTCACCCATGAATCATTGATTTTAGGTGGAAAATATGTTAAATGATGTTAGTGATTGAAAGAATTGAGTAAAAATCGACTTACAAGTGATTTAGAATGAACTTGTTCTTGAAAAATTGCCTAATGGAGTTGTGTTTTGAAAATGGGGTGAAAAGTGTCTTAAAATCGACTAAGTATAAAAAAAATATAGGTTGCAGATGTCGCAATTGCAAACTGGGGTTCGTAATTGCGAACCCCGACCAATTTATGGGAATTGCGAACTCTGTTTCGCATTTGTGAAGCCAGGCCTTACAGGAGACCTTCGCATTTGCGAACTTGGTCTCGCATTCGCGAACCTCTGACTTTGCATTTGCGATGAATAACTTCGCATTTGCGATCCTAGACTGCTGGTTTCGCATTTGCGAACTAGCCTTCGCATTTGCAAATCAGGCTTCGCAAATGCGAAGCCTACAGGCTTGTTCACACCAGATTTTTCAAAGTTTAAAAATGCACTCCGATGCCTATCCAAAACTCACCCGAGCCCTCGGGGCTCCAAACCAAATATGCACATGTGACGACCCGACCCATCGTCTCATGAGTTACCGCTCTGTTTCCCCCATTTTATGCTTCTTCATGTTTCATTATCAGTATTTGGTGTGTTAGAGTTGATTAAGATTGGGTTTGATAGGAAATGATACACTTAGTCTCTTTTAAGAAGGCTTAAGTTGGAAAAGTCAACCGGACATTGACTTATGAGTTAGAGGGCTCGGATGTGATTTCTGATGATTCGGTTAGCTTCGGGAGGTGATTTGTGACTTAGGAGTGTGATCGGAATTGATTTTGGAGGTCCGGTATAGAATTAGGCTTGAATTGGCGAAGTTAGTATTTTGGAGAATTTCGGTTGATAGGTGAGATTTTTATCCGAGGGTCGGAATGGAATTCCATGAGTTGTAATAGTTCCGTTAGGTGATTTTGGACGTGTGTGCAAAATTTCAGGTCATTCGGAGGTGTTTTGGTTGGGTTTTTGATCGAATGCGTATTTCGGAAGTTTTGAAGAAACTTAGGCTTGAATCCGATGAGAATTGATGATTTTAGTGTTGTTTGATGTATTTTGATGATTGAAACAAGTTTATATGATGTTTTGGGATATGTTGGTGCTTTTGGTTAAGGTCTCGGGGGCCTCGGGGTGATTTCGGATGGCTAAACGGGAAGTTTTGAACTTAGAATTTGCTGCAGAAAATGCACAGCAGTTGCAGACCAAAATTAGTCTTCGCGTTCGCAAGGATTTATGAGTTACAGCAGTGCGTGTATTGTGCAAGTTGTGGCTTAGGCCTGTGTTGAGGTGTCATATCACCAGATTAGTGTGTTGGATTCGAGATGATCGTGGGAGTCATTAATGAATACGAACAAATTTAATTTCAGCTTGTTAGAAGGATAATATCGAGGTTCGGCTCGGAAATCTGTTGTGGTGTTAGTCCAAAGGGAAGTGGCTTCATGAATGGTTGATCTGAGAAATGGCTGCGGTTTATTGCGTGCTTCATTAATCGTTGGCAGTATACGAAAGAGTTGAAATAAGATTTTAGCTAATAAGAGGTTTCCTATCGGTATTCGGGTGTTGTGGGCAACTACTATGGATAGAAGTTACCGTTTCGAGTATTTGGGTTATGTGGTATATTATGTGATTGCACCTAGGGTTGCAGGTATGGATTATTACAGCTGGTTAGGGCTTATTCTGAGTATAGAGGTGAGGTTCTGATCTTGTGTATGATTTCGAAAAGTGCAATGCGGTACTACGGTTTATGGTCTAGATGGATTGTGAGATTTCAGCTATGTTGTGTTATCGGGCCTATATGAGGTAGGGTGACGTGGGATCACCCCGGGTATATGCCTAGTAAGGTTATTCAGCTGTTGGTTGGCTTCTAGGCACCTCTGGGTACGCTCGAGGACGAGCGTTGGTTTAAGTTGGGGAGGATGTGACGACCTGACCCGTCGTCTCATGTGTTACCGCTTCGTTTTTCCCATTTTACGCTTCTTCATGTTTCTTTATTAGTATTTGGTGTGTTAGAGTTGATTTGGATTGGTTTTGGTAGGAAATGAGACACTTAGTCTCGTTTAAGAAGGCTTAAGTTGGAAAAGTCAACCGGACATTGACTTATGAGTTAAAGGGCTCGGATGTGATTTTCGGTGATTCTGTTAGCTTCGGGAGGTGATTTGTGACTTAAGAGTGTGATCGGAATTGATTTTGGAGGTCCGGTGTATAATTAGGCTTGAATTGGCGAAGTTAGTATTTTGTCGAATTCCGGTTGATAGGCGAGATTTTGATCCGAGGGTCGGAATGGAATTCCGAGAGTTGCACTAGTTCTGTTAGGTGATTTTGGATGTGTGTGCAAAATTTCAGGTCATTCGGAGGTGTTTTGGTTGGGTTTTTGATCGAATGCGTATTTTGGAAGTTTTGAAGAAACTTAGGCTTGAATCCGATGAGAATTGATGATTTTAGTGTTGTTTGATGTGTTTTGATGATTGAAACAAGTTTATATGATGTTTTGGGATATGTTTGTGCTTTTGGTTGAGGTCCCGGGGGCCTCGGGGTGATTTCAGATGGCTAAACGGGAAGTTTTGAACTTAGAATTTGCTGTAGAAAATGCACAGCAGTTGCAGACCAAAATTGGTCTTCGCGTTCGCGAAGGGGTGAGTTTCCAGTGCATCGTATTCGTGTGGGTTCCTTCGCGTTCGCGTAGAAGGGGTCCTGGTGTCCTGCCAAGTTTATTCATCGCGTTTGCGACAATGGTGTCCGCGTTCGCGTAGGAGGAGCGGCTTGTGCATCGCGTTCGCGGTCAATGTGACGTGTTCGCGTAGTTGGAGATCCCGAACCATCGCGTTCGCGGACTGGAAGCCGCGTTCGCGTAGAGTAATTTCCTGGTCAATGATTTTTGTTCATCGCGAACGCGGGGGTGTTCGCGTAGGGTAAAAACTAGGTGTACAGAAGGGTTTTTATATCATTTCATCCGCGAAGCTTGGTCCATTTTCCTCCATTGTTGAGCACCTTAAGAGCTTTTTGGTAGAAATCAAAGAGGGTTTCGACGGGAATCGATTGGAGGTGAGTCATATGGCCTAGAAACACCATTTTATTTAAGAATCAACCTGTAAATTCATGAAAATTTGGGTAAAATTGGAAGAACTAGGGCTTGATTTTTGAAATAAAATTTGGGATTTGAGGGGGCATTTGAGCTCCGATTTTGGTAAATTTGATATGTATGAACTCGTGGCGAGACGAGGAATCCGGTGATGTAAATTTCGTAATTTTTCGAGAAGTGGGCCCGGGGCTCGGGTTTTGCCAACTTCGTGATTTTTGATATCTTTCGAGTCCTTTCGATTGGGTTATGATTCATTAGCCTATTGTGACGTATTCCTTGTGGTTTTGATCAGATTCGACGCACGAGGAGGTCAATTCGAGGGGCAAAGCTGTCAAAAGCTAGAGATTTCACCAGTTCGAGGTGAGTAATGATTGTAAATGATATCCTGAGGGTTTGAAACTCCGGATTTGCACCCATAGTGCTATATTGAGGTGACTTGCACGCTGGATAGAGAGCGTGGGGTAGAGCACCGTTGGGGATTGTGAGTTGGTCCATCCTAACTGTTGATTTTACCACGTATTTCACTATGACTTGTTTTTCACTATTACTTGGGGCTTATTGCCGACTGTTTGAACTCCTTGTGAGCTATCGTCACTGTTTTCCTCATTGCTTGATATATTATTTGAATTACATTATTTCATGAACTCAGCTATATTTTTACTCAACCTTGAGTTTTAACTGATATTTGAACTATTGTTTGAGCTGAGCATTATTGTTTTACTGATGCCCGAGAGGCTTATGATTATTTTTTTTGGACTGATTGAGGCCAAGGGCCATATGTGAGGATATGTTGAGTGATGTGAGGAGGCTTTCAGGCCTCGAGTGATATGTGAGGAGGCTTCCAGGCCTCGAGTGTATTGTGAGAAGGCTTTCAGGCCTCATGTTGATATGTACAGACTTTCAGGCCTTAATGATATAGCGATTGGGCTGTAGGAGCCCCTCCGGAGTCTGTACCCCCACAGTAAGCCCGGGTACCCATCTAGAGCGGATAAATTTTAGACAGTGGTAACAATGGCACTGTTATACGCATTTTGGTCAGGTAACAATGACTGACCGGTCAGGTAACAATGACTGACCAGTGGTAACAATGGCACTATAATATGCGTGTTGGTTAGTTAACAATGGCTGACCGATCAGGTAACAATGACTGACCAGGAACATGAATCATGCCCGAGGGGTCGGAACTATTTTTGAGATATTGCCCGAGGGGTGAACTTGATGTGCTCATCTTGCATATTTACTTGTCTTTTTACCTATTATACTGGGGTATTTATACCCGAGGGCGGATTTTTTTGTGCTTATCAGCACTAACTATTTTGAAATCATTTTCATAATTATTAAGAAGACCATTTTCAAAAGAGATTTGAATTGAGCCAAGGTATTTCTAAAGATATCACAGATTTTAATGTTTTCTCAGAAAGTTGTACCCGGCTTCTATGCAGCATGTTGGTTGCTTTACGTGATTTCTTAATGCTCAATTATTATTTATTTTTATTACTCATTGAGTTGGAGTATTCACTTTACTCCCTGCACCTCGCGTGCAGATGCAGGTATTTTGTCACCCGGTAGCGGGTTTTGAGCAGATCAGAGGCTAAGTTAATGGAGATTAGCGAGGTGACTGCCAGCGTTCGTAGCGCTGCGTGTTCTTCCTTATTTTATCAGTCCAATTTGTATGTTTCAGACTTGTAATGGATGTTATACTCTAATAGTTTCTCGTGACTTGTGACACCCAGTTTCGGTTGTATTTGGTTGTACTTCCGCTAACTAATATTATTGAATCATCTTTAAAAATTATTTATTCATGTTATCCATTTTTTTGAAAAAGGCAAATAGGGTTGGTTGGTTGGCCTTGTCTTCACGAGAGGCGCCATCACGACTGGAGCGGGGTTTGGGTCGTGACAAGTTGGTATCAGAGCCTAGGTTACTAGGTCTCACGAGTCATGAGCAGGTTTAGTAGAGTCTCGCGGATCGGTACGGAGACGTCTGTATTTATCCTCGAGAGTCTGCATAACCTTTAGGAAAACTTCACATTCTTGAATTCTTATCATGCATCATTGATTCATATTGAAAAGAAACTTTTGAAATTCCTTCCACGTGTTTGTATGTGCGCATGAGCGCTCAGTATCCGATATGCCTTGATGGCTTGTGATTCCCCGATCAAGGGGCAAGATGTGATCTCTGTGAGTTTGATGTTGGGCCAGTCTGGAGGACTTGAGGCCAGATCTTTGCCTATAGCTTGAGCACTCTTATGCCTTGAGCATTGAGGTGTTGATTGTATGATTAAATGTTTTGAACTTATATGTTCGGCAGTGTCCCTATTAGTGGAAGTGACGGTTGAATAGTTATGTGATGAGTATGTTATTACGGCGGGATGTATCTTTGTAACTTGGAAGTGACGAGGAAGGCCTACGGGATGATAAATAAACTAGTAAGTGTATGATTCCATTGTGATTGGATGTGTAGCTCCGAGTTATGGGCGCATGAAGAATCTTTTCGTATCTCCTAGATGGGAGTGAAGTAAATTTCAAGTTGCGGTATGAGTTTAGACTCAAGAAGACTTAGTAACTGTGTAATGTTTATGATAGTGGAAGGTATGCAGAAATGTTAAATTGAGGCGAAACAGGTGGGTTATCTCCTGCGGAGTGTTCTTAAGTGGTACGATCCCTTATGTGTATATTAGGAGATCTCATGTGTAACTGAAGGGTACGTGTGGAAATTTGAAAAATTCGAGTCGTTTAAGAAAGTGGGCTCAACTGATGTAGAGATGGATGCGAGAAGTGTAGAAGATTACATTACTAGATGATCTGTGTTTCCACAAACTTGTAAATGATTTGAGTTTAATCTCACTATGATATTGTGGCATCATTAGAGTAAAAGTGTTATGAGTTGTTGAGTGTGTCTTGAAATATGGCTTCGAGCCAAGTTGGGGAGTTTGCTATCAATTAGCTAATTGTGCGGACATGTGCTATGTTGGCTTTAGTTGGAGCGTGCGGGTGAGCCAGCTATGGCTAGAGTAAAAGAAAATTTTTGACAAAGGTTATATGGTGCCTCGTAGATGTGCAAGATCAAAGGATGTCTTAAGCTGTTGTTGGTAAGAATGCTCGGTGCATGGAGCAGGAAGATGTTTGTTTGTATTGGGACGGGGATCTCATTTTGCGTTATCAGAGTGCCAATAAGGCACGAGTGAATCTGTTCGTTGGCTCAGGTAATTTGCAGTTTGAATAAGAGTGAATGACTCTCGAGAATGGTTTTAATATGTTCAAGATTCTATATGTAGCAATCAGGTGTCTTAAGGTTGTGTATGTGGGTAGAGACTGTGTTTTCATCGGAAAGGTCAAGACTTGTGGTATTTTATGTTAATTGTGGGATTCTATGTATCAGTATCTGGAAAGTAATGGTAACGAATTCATATCCGCAGGAAGTTCTTCAAAGTAAAGTATTCTGGAATGTGGTATTTTTGGGAACATTTGAGGGAGTATTCGGTGGCCTATGGGTCTTAGATAGTGTGGTCTTATGTGCGAGTCTCGTGTGGTAAACCTGGGTTGAGGTATGTGGTGCTACAACAAGGAGGAATATCAAGTTGATGGTGAATCAGAGCGGAAATTTGATAAATGGAATAGGTTGATAGTAGACTGAGTCAGTATGGTAAGGGTATGATTAATTCTTCGTATGTGTTCAAGGTAATGAGCCTTACATGCATTTTGCAGCAATGCTCTCGAGCTTTGGCAGCTTGCTTAGCTTGGTTTGGGTAGAAGGATTCAGTCCTGGCAGTTTAGCTTGTGCACATAGAATTGGGGGAGAGAGTCCTTGTTGGGTTTTACCGTGGTTTGGAGATGAATATATTTTCTATGGGTATGCGAAGCATGGAATGTGTAATGATTTTCTTCCAAATGGGATCAGTGGAAGTTGTTGGCTAGGTGAGTTACAGTTCAGTTATGAAAAGAAGTTCATAAAACTCTTAAGTAAAGAGTAGCCTCAGATAACGAAGGAAATGATACTGCTAATTGGAAGTGATTTGACGAGAGTATTTATCTCGGAAAGGGGTAATGTGTTTAGACTGATGATATTTCGGTAGTATTGCAGCACTTTCTTGCTAGATCGACTGCTGATATCGTAGTTTGTTTGATGGTATAGGGGAATTTTAGAATATCTTTCATGGAATGATTTGGGTACTCAAGGTGTAATATGTATTCATACTGCGGAATTTGGGATCAGGTACAGTGATTTGTGTGCTATATGGAGTTGGAGACTGGGAGTTCTCAGGTACAGACTGTGTAGTAGTTGCGGATCGTGTGTATTGGTACCGTTAGCGGTTATTGGGATTTGGAGACCCGAGTGGATCTTTCTTTGCTTGGTATATTAGATTTTGGATATGATATTGGGGTGTAGACTGGTTGTCTCAGTGTTGGGTTATTCTAGACTATTGTGCTATGGGCTATGTTGGAAAATGCCACAGGTTGCGTGGCGAGGTTCATCGGATTATGTTCTAGCATAGTGGTTTGTATTCCAAAGACCAGCGGACGGCTGGGAAGGATTGCTTTTCTTAATTGGGCATTCGTGGCGGATGTCAGTGCAGAGGTTTCTACCATTGATTCAGTTCCGGTAATGAGGGACTTTTTCGGATGCGTTCTTGTGGCCGGGCATGCCGCCGAGCGAGATTGTGGATTTTGGTATTTAGTTGGTGCCGGGTACCGTATCATACGGCTCCGGCAGGAGTTATAGTAGTGGAAGGAGCAGCTTCAGGCTTCTTGGTATTGAGTTCGTTGGCAGGCCGATGTGGCTACGTATTTGGCTTGAGTTAGCTTGGCTAGTCCCGAGTTGAATTGTTGAGGGATAGGTTGATTCGATCATTATTGAACTTGCTAGTGATCTGGGGAGATCTATGAGTTGCTTTTCTATGATGTGAGACGTTATGATTTGTTGGATATGGGCACATGTGGTGCGATTCTATTGGGGATTCATAGAGGAAGTCGAGCGAGAAGAGTAATTGGTTGTTGATCGGTAAATGGAGTATCGGTTATGACCTATCAGGTTGCGAGTCATATGTTATTTGTTTCGCCGTGGATGTAATGAATTGTTGGGGTTCCAGACATCAAATTGTGTGTGGCTGTCGATTTTGAGCATAGTGACTTGAGGCGTTTCATGTGTAACAGTGTTTGGATAGGATCATGCATTGTGGCGAGGCCACGTGGAGATATGACCTTTCAGGGTAGATTTAGGTGTTCTATTTCTATGATGTGAGACAGGGTCTCAACCTTGTGTCGTGATGGTACTGATGAGCTTGAGGTACATCTCCTTCGTTTGAGTCATTTGCCATGATTTGAGTATATTTAGACCGTTTCTTATTGGTGCGTGTATTGTGCAAGTTGTGGCTTAGGCATGTGTTGAGGTGTCATATCACCAGAGTAGTGTGTTGGATTTGAGATGATTGTGGGAGTCATTAATGAATACGAACAAATTTAATTTCAGCTTGTTAGAAGGATAATATCGAGGTTCGGCTCGGAAATCTGTTGTGGTGTTAGTCCAAAGGGAAGTGGCTTCATGAATGGTTGATCTGAGAAATGGTTGCGGTTTATTGCGTGCTTTATTTATCGTTGACAGTATATGAAAGTGTTGGAATAAGATCTTAGCTAATAAGAGGTTTCCTATCGGTATTCGGGTGTTGTGGGCAACTGCTATGGATAGAAGTTATCGTTTGGAGTATTTGGGTTATGTGGTATATAATGTGATTGCACCTAGGGTTGCAGGTATGGATTATTACAGCTGGTTAGGGCTTATTCTGAGTATAGAGGTGAGGTTCTGATCTTGTGTATGATTTCGGAAAATGCAATGCGGTTCTACGGTTTATGGTCTAGATGGATTGTGAGATTTCAGCTATGTTGTGTTATCGGGCCTGTATGAGATAGGGTGACGTGGGATCACCCCGGGTATATGCCTAGTAAGGTTCTTCAGCTGTTGGTTGGCTTCTAGGACAACTCTGGGTACGCTCGAGGACGAGCGTTGGTTTAAGTTGGGGAGGATGTGACGACCCGATCCGTCGTCTCATGAGTTACCGCTTTGTTTTTCCCATTTTACGCTTCTTCATGTTTCATTATCAGTATTCGGTGTGTTAGAGTTGATTTGGATTGGTTTTGGTAGGAAATGAGACACTTAGTCTCTTTTAAGAAGGCTTAAGTTAGAAAAGTCAACCAGACGTTGACTTATGAGTTAGAGGGTTCGGATGTGATTTCCGGTGATTCAGTTAGCTTCAGGAGGTGATTTGTGAATTAAGAGTGTGATCGGAATTGATTTTGGAGGTCCGGTGTAGAATTAGGCTTGAATTGGCGAAGTTAGTATTTTGGTGAATTCCGGTTGATAGGTGAGATTTTGATCCGAGAGTCGGAATGGAATTCCGAGAGTTGCAGTAGTTCTGTTAGGTGATTTTGGATGTGTGTGCAAAATTTCAGGTCATTCGGAGGTGTTTTGGTTGGGTTTTTTATCGAATGCGTATTTCGGAAGTTTTGAAGAAACTTAGGCTTGAATCCAATGAGAATTGATGATTTTAGTGTTGTTTGATGTGTTTTGATGATTGAAACAAGTTTATATGATGTTTTGGGATATGTTGGTGCTTTTGGTTGAGGTCATGGGGGCCTCGGGGTGATTTCGGATGGCTAAACGGGAAGTTTTGAACTTAGAATTTGCTGCAGAAAATGCACAGCAGTTGCAGACCAAAATTGGTCTTCACGTTCGCAGGGATTTGTCCGTGTTTGCGAAGGGGTGAGTTTCCAGTGCATCGCATTCGCGTGGGTAGCTTCGCGTTCGCGTAGAAAGGGGCCTGGGGTCCTGCCAAGTTTATTCATTGCGTTCGCGACAATGGGGTGTGCGTTCATGTAGGAGGAACGACCTGTGCATCGCGTTCGCGGTCAATGGGACGTGTTCGCGTAGTTGGAGATCCTGAAGCATCGTGTTCGCAAACTGGGAGCCGCGTTCGCGTAGAGTAATTCCTGGTCAATGATTTTTGTTCATTGCGAATGCGGGGGTGTTGACCGCGTTCACGTAGGGTAAAAACTGGGCATACATAAGGGTTTTTATATCATTTCATCTGCGAAGCTTGGTCCATTTTCCTCCATTGTTGAGCACCTTAAGAGCTTTTTGGTAGAAATTGAAGAGGGTTTCGATGGGAATCGATTGGAGGTGAGCCATATGGCCTAGAAACACCATTTTATTTAAGAATCAACCTGTAAATTCATGGAAATTTGAGTAAAATTGGAAGAACTAAGGCTTGATTTTTGAAATAAAATTTGGGATTTGAGGGGGCATTTGAGCTCCGATTTTGATAAATTTGATATGTATGAACTCGTGGAGAAACGAGGAATCCGGTGATGTAAATTTAGTAATTTTTCAAGAAGTGGGCCTGGGGCTCGGGTTTTGCCAACTTCGTAATATTTTATATCTTTCGAGTCCTTTCGATTGGGTTATGATTCATTAGCCTATTGTGATGTATTCCTTGTGCTTTTGATCAGATTCGACGCACGAGGAGGTCGATTCGAGGGGCAAAGGCATCGAGAGTTAGAGATTTCACTGTTGAGTAATGATTGTAAATGATATCCTGAGGATTTGAAACCCCTGATTTGCACCCATAGTGCTATACTGAGGTGACTTGCACGCCAGATAGAGAACGTATGGTAGAGCACCGTTGGGGATTGTGACTTGGTACGTCCCGGCTATTGATTTTACCGCGTATTTCACTATGACTTGTTGTTTTTCACTATTACTTGGGGATTATTGCCGACTGTTTGAACTCCTTGTGAGATATCATCACTGTTTTCCTCACTATTTGATATATTATTTAAACTCAGTCCATTTGAATTACACTATCTCATGAACTCAGCTATATTTTTACTCAACCTTGAGTTTTAACTGATATTTAAACTATTGTTTGAGCTGAGCATTATTGTTTTACTGATGCCCGAGGGGCTTATGATTATTTTTTTTTGGACTGATTGAGGCCGAGGGCCATATGTGAGGATATGTTGAGTGATGTAAGGAGGCTTTCAAGCCTCGAGTGATATGTGAGGAGGCTTCTAGGCCTCGAGTGTATTGTGAGAAGGCTTTCAGGCCTCATGTTGATATGTACAGGCTTTCATGCCTTATGACGATATAGCGCTTGGGCAGTAGGAGCCCCTCCGGAGTCTGCACCTCCACAGTGAGCGCGGGTACCCATGTAGAGTGGATAAATTTTAGACAGTGGTAACAATGACACTGTTATATGCGTTTTGGTGAGGTAACAATGACTGACCGATCAGGTAACAATGACTGACTAGTGGTAACAATGGCATAGTAATACGCGTGTTGGTTAGGTAACAATGGTTGACCGGTCAGGTAATAATGACTGACCAGGAACATGAATCATGCCCGAGGGGCCGGAACTGTTTTTGAGATATTGCCCGAGGGGCAAACTTGATATGCTCATCTTATATATTTACTTGTCTTTTTACCTGTTATACTGGGGTATTTATGCCCGAGGGCGGATTTTTCTGTGTTTATCAGCACTAACTGTTTTGAAATCGTTTTCGTAATTATTGAAAAGACCATTTTCAAAAGAGATTTGAACGGAGCCTAGATATTTCTAAAGATATCACAGATTTCACCGTTTTCTTAGAAAGTTGTACCCGACTTCTATGCAGCATTTTGGATGCTTTACGTGATTTCTTACTGCTCAGTTATTATTTATTTTTATTACTCACTGAGTTGGAGTACTCACTTTACTCCCTGCACCTCGCGTGCAGATGCAGGTATTTTGTCACCCGATAGCGGGTTTTGAGCAGATCAGAGGCTAAGTTAATGGAGATTAGCGAGGTGACTGCCAGCGTTCACAGCGCCATGTGTTCTTCCTTATTTTATCAGTCCTATTTGTATATTTCAGACTTGTAGTGGTAGTTATACTCTAATAGTTGCTCGTGACTTATGACACCCCGGTTTCGTCTGTGTTTGGTTGTACTTCCGCTAAGTAATATTATTGAATCATCTTTAAAAAATTGTTTATTCATGTTATCCATTTTTTTGAAAAAGGCAAATAGGGTTGGTTGGCTGACCTTGTCTTCACGAGAGGCTCCATCACGACCGGAGTGGAGTTTGGGTCGTGACAGCGCACAACCTCAAAAATATCCTACGGACTTATCCGTGCGATCAAATCGCCAAAACAACATCATATACATTGGATTAAACCTCAAAATTCATAATTTTTTCCAAGTTTTTATAAAACATCAAATTTCCATTTTAAGTCTGAAACATGTCAAACGACGTCCGTTTTCAACCAAATTTTACAGAAAGAGCTTAAACCATATATAAGACTTGTACCGGACGCCGGAACCAAAATACGGGCCCGATACCACGGTCTTTTAATTAAATTTTATTTCCAATATCCTTAATAATTTCAGAAAAATAATTTTACTCAAAAATTCATTTCTCGGGCTTGGAACCTCGGAATTCGATTCCGGGCATATGCCTGAGTCCCATATATTTCTACGGACCCTCCGGGACCGTCAAATTACGGGTCCGGGTATGTTTACCCAAAATGTTGACTAAAATCAAACTTATTCATTTTAATACCAAATTTTAGTATTTTTCACAGAATTTCACATTTAAGCTTTCCGGCTACGCGCCCGGACTGCGCATGCAATTCGAGGCGATAAAAAATAAGGTTTTCAAGGCCTCGAAAGCATGGAGTGAATAAGAAAAACATGTGATGACCCTTTGGGTCGTCACAAGACAACATCGTTTATAAAAGAGAAATTGGTTTAGATTCAATAATATACTAACATATTATTATCTCATAAAATAAAATATCTATAACTAAAATAATATATAACTAACTTAACTGATCTGTTTTCTTTGCAAGCTTCGAAAACATCTAATTACTACGTCTATGTAATCACGTTTATTTTTGTCACTTAAATCACTGTTATTTTAATGTTATTGTCTATTTTGCATAATTAAGTTTTTCTTGTATACAAATTTTAGTAAACTGACGTTATATACACGTGCAATGCACGTACCTTAAGACTAGTTGTATTAAAAGAATGAAAGCCCTTAGCGAAATGTCGTTCGTCTTTTTTACCCTTCAAAAATAAAGTTTATACTGGACAAAATAGTCATTTGATTGTTTTTAATATTTAAAAATAGTCATTTAATTAATTCTCTATTATTAAGGAATAGTCATCTAATTATTTCCATAAATTATTCCGTAATTAATTATTTTCCTAATATTAACAATCTAAAAAAAAATCGTACACTACATAATAGGAAAACTTTTCGTTCAAATCAATTACACACTAGAAAAGATTTTGGTTCAACTCCAACTATATTTAGTCTCCTTTTAGGTTTCATCCTTAAAACAATTCTTGTTCGAGTAGCACAAAACTAATGGTTTTGCTTTCTCTTTCTTAGAGCAAGAAGCTTTGTATTACGTATTTATATTAATAGTTGAATTTTACATTCAACTTGTAAACTTTGTATTAGTAGTTGAATTTTGCATGCACTTATTTGTATTAGTAGTTGAATTTTGCATTTACGCATTATATTAGTAGTTGAATTTTATATTCACGTATTTTATTAAAACTTTGAATATAATACAAAAGCAATTTGTATTATACACTGTTTTTAATTTGTATATGGTGTTTGTAGGCATCTGTTACACGATTAGTGTGTTGTAAGCCATCATCTGGAAGCTTTCTTTACGATAATGGTTTTGGTCTGGAACATAAGGTAATTAAATTTATGTGTTCTTTATCTTACAAACTTTTTTAAAATTTTATATAATTCTTTGTTTCATATTTTTGATTTAGCTTGGATTATTTTATATTTGATATCTCACAAACTTATGTTAATTTTCATATAATTTTCGTTTCATATTTTGGATTTAGCTGATTTCATATCTGATTTATTTATAAATTATATATAGGTTATTTGAAAAAATACGGTTCATAACAGAAAATTAGCTAGACATCCGATCTAAGCCTTATTAAATAATATTTTTTTCTCCTATGTTGTATAATTGATATGTGCCAGCCAAATTGCTTGTCTTAAACAAATTATAAATTAGATTGTCTCTTGTAATATCGATTCCACACCGAACAAAATAGTCTTTTAATTATTTTTCTAATATTTAGGAATAGACATCTAATTATATTTTAATATTTTGGACATAAAATCAACTAAACTTTGTGGATTAAATTCTTTCTTATTTGAACTATATAATATAAACATCTTTGTAAAATAAAAAAAATAACACATGAAATTACATTAAAATTTTCTCTCACTTTTAATTTCTTTTAGGTTTAGGAGTCCTTTATTTTCATAAAAGAATTAATAAATGTTAGGTGTTGGTCAATTGGAATCCATAAAAAAATAGTACATTATCTTGCATAGATCGAGAGAGCATGTCCATGAGTGATAATTTTTACCCCTTATTTTTCAAAAATATAGATATAGAAAGGAGGATGAATAAGTAAAACAATGAATGGACTTTATAAATTTGTAGATGTACAATAAATTAACTCTTTAGAAATTCAATTATGTATTTTAAAAATAAATTAATCAACGAACAACTTTCTATATTTATTAATTTCTTATATCTACCTAAACTATATTATTTTAAAAGTACAAATCCCCATGGAAAATATTGATCAACTTTTTTAGCTTTGACAATATACTTCATTTCAGACAAAATTGTAATTATAATTAATTTAAATATAATGGTAGCTAATATCTAAGACTTTTAAGTCAGCTAAAAATTGCTACTCTAAGTTTTGGTATATTAGCAAAATCTTGGCATTCCTTGTATTTTGGTTAATTAACAACTTTCCTAGAAGTTTGTATCATATGAGAACCTTTAGTTGGTGAGAATTACTTATCAATTAATATTCATTCCCCAATAAAATCAATTATAGCATATACAACTAAGTCCCTACTCACTGATTGCTTATTAAAATTTTATTAAGGTGGTATTTCTTTAAATACAAAGAAGAATTGTTTCTACAAACCAAAATCAATTGAATAGGCAGCATATGTAAAATTTTAATAAGCAATCAGTGAGTAGGGACTATTTTCGAACTATTTGGTTTACTTGGCATGTGATTAAGTTATTTTTAAAAAAATAATTCACTTAGACAGGAAAGACGCGCAATGCGTGTATCATAAGATTAGTGTAATTAAAATTAAAATTTAAATAGAGAGGATAATAAAATTTCAAATAGTGTATAAGAAATAAAAATCTCATCCAAATAGTTTAGGCAAAATTGGTTACTTTCCTAAGAAAAAAGGAGTGGGTGTCGAGTGAATAATATCAAATCCAAGGGGCCAAAATAAACATTACGAATTTCTTCAAACCCAGGGTTTTTCTGCGCCATTTTTCCCCTTAGCAGCTCTTGGTGTGTTCTACAATGGCGGAAACAATCAGCAGAGCTCTCCGTGACGGAGCATTCGAAGGAGAACACGCTCCCGCTCTTTGTATAAAGGATACTATCCACACGCCTCTCGGTTCCTTCGTCTTCAACCATATTCTCACGCAACTCACTTCCAACATTCTCGCCGGTAAATCACAGTCTCGGTCAGTTCACCTCTTCACGCGATTTATTACTTAAATTTGTTACACTAACAAGAATATCATGTTTTAATTTATGTGATAATTTGATAAATTCGCTAACTGATGATTCATACAGAGGTGTTGTGCTGGTTGCTTTAACTCGGCCTCCGTCTTTCTATGCTGAACTGTTGAAAAATAAAGGTTTCGACATTTCTTCATCAAGTAAATGGTTAGAATCATCCTTCTTTTAGTGAATCAAGTTTATTTATTATGAGAATAAAATGCGTGTTTTTTTGTTAATGTACTGAATTTTGCTCAGGCTAAGAGTTTTAGATTGCTATTCGGATCCTCTTGGATGGAAAAACAAGTTGATGGATAGGGGAACTGTAAGAAATCCGTACGAAGAGACCTTACTTAAAACTAGTTTATGTAAAAACTTGAAAGAATTGGACAAGGTTTTGTCTTCGATTGTTGAACTTGGAAAAGGTAAGGCTTTGAGAATTTATGTTAATGTAAAAATTATGTTGTGTTTTGATGAATTCAGACTGATCATATTTTTGTAATTGTCAGAAATTGTTGACGAGGGAAAAGGGAGATTTGCAGTTGCAATAGACTCGGTAATGCTACTTAATGTCAGTTTTGGTTTAGTGAGCTAAGAGTGGATGCTGCTTGTGTGTCAACTCTCAAGTGACTTCGTCATTGATTAGGAACAGTTGGTTTGGTTTTCATATCTGCATACTGTAGTTTGTTGCGGAGATGTGTAGTGATACTAGATATTGAGCACCCAATAAGTAGTTTGTCCTTTTTGTTGAAGGAAACTTCTTCATAGAAGAAGCCTGTAGAAAACTTGGTCCTGCATTCACAGAGAAGGTTCTCTTCTCTTATTACGCGCCAAATAGGAATCCTGACTTAAGCGAAAAGCACTTATGCCTTCAGTCATGCGTTTCGACAGATGAAAATTTATTTTATACATTCTCTAAAGTTGAAATATCAATCACATAGAAAGCATGGCAATCAGCGGACTTAATGTACTATTGCACCTTATATTTTGTCAATATGTTATTGGTCCTGCTATCTATGACAGTTAGAAATGTGTGATTGTTTGATGATGAAACTTCCTAGATTTTTCTTAGTTTAGTTTTTCTGCATTGCTTTCCAGATATAAGACATGATAGTTCTTTTGTCCCTTAGTGAATGGCTGAATGCACCATTCAGTAGTCATGTACTTTTACATGAGGAAACTTCTCTGTTTCTTATTTTAACAACTTTAACACATCCAGTACTAAATCAGAGCTATCATTTTGTTTAGCTACAATCAACAGTACCTATCCTGGCATTAGTGGCTATACACAGATAGTTCTTATTGTCTCTCATCAACTGATCCACTCTAGTTTTTTTGCATGGAGTGATGCTTAGAAAATTGTGGATATAATAAGTTGGGGTTCCGTGATTTGTCAAATTATGGAAAATGTAACTGATTGGCTCGTCTGGTTGACCACAATGGGAAAATCTTCTGCAAACGCAGTCGAGGCATCAGTTGCTTTTGTCAAATTTCTTGAGTAATAAGGACCTCGATTAGGTTCAGAGAATTCTTGTTTTACCATTCTTGATTTAACTATCAAAAGATGGAACGTAAATAAGATATGGTTCCTAAATAGTTCCATAACCTTGAACTCTTTCTACTCAAAAGAACTGTTTCAGTTGAATGGATCGACAAATTTTATAATGAGTTTGTGCAGAAACTGATACTTCAGAAATAGAAAATGTGTTTATGAAGGCATTTATATCTCACTGAATCATGGTGTTCCATTAGATTTCTCACTTCTTTTAAGTTTATTTATTTGCCTTCGTCAAATAGGAGGTGAAGCATAACATCACTAGCTCTGTGAAACTGAACTCTGTTTAGAATGCAATGGTCTATCGCATGTGCACCTGCTTTTGGAAATTCACTTCACCACAGTAATTTATTTACTTGGGCATGATAAAGTCTCTGATATACCGTCCTTAATTTTGCTTATTTAACTTCTCAAAATAGAGCTGATATTTCATATTCATCTTAGATCAGTTTAATTCGAAATTCTAATGCAAAGTTTTTCCACCACTAAAAGGTAAAATTGAAATAAAAGTATTTAACAAAATAAAATAAGAAAAACTGACCGCATAAATCTGTACTTCAGTATTAACTCCAAAATGAATCACTTTAAATAAGCTGCAGCTTTGGTTGATTGCTTATGATAGCAGTGAATCAACTATTTAAATGTTTTTTATCATTACAAATAGATACTAAGGCACGTACATGTTTGAAGGCTATGATGATAAATTTAAGTGAACTACTTAAGTTTCAGTTTTTGAAGAGACCAACTGTATTCCGCACTAAGATTTAGTCATGCATAGCTTTTAATACTCAGAATTCCATTGATATTAGTTTGAACATTTGCATATTAGTGTTCATTTCGATACAGCAAATCTCTCCCTTCTCGTCCTTCTTCCATTTATTTTAATACCATCATATTAACTTTCGAATTCCTTTTCCAGGTAAGTGAGATCTTGAGACATTCATCTCTACCTTCTGTTGCAAGAATCTTAAGTCATCTTCGCAGTCATGGTAGGCACAATTATTTTCAGTCCATCATGTGTTGTAGCTTAGTAATGATAATATGTGGTGAAAATGTTATGACAGCTGGCTATGAAATCAAGTTTTGCTGTTGGTTTCCATCTTTATCAATTCACCACCACATTATATGTTAACATAGACAGCTAGATATTCCTGCCTGCCAGAAACTCATGATATCTGCATCTCCCAGATTTAGGCACCAAAATTTTTCCTTATGCTAGATATATGTATTCAGTTTATCGTGGTATGCTTTAGGAGATGTCATGCTGCCTTCATAACTTCTTTCTGATTTAGATGTGGTGGCCGTGCTATTATAGCAAATTGTAATTTGTTCTTATAACTGCTGCTTTGTCTGGATGTGTCTTATTCTGGAAACATTTGATCCACTATTTTTGTTTACCTGGCATAAACATTATGTAACACATGGAGGAAGTCAAAAAAAGAAGTCCACAAGCTTTGTTAATGCTCAAACAGAGCCCAAATGGAATATGAATGCCAGGTGCATTAGCCATTGAACCAAACATATTGACATTGCTCTGTATTGCAAGTTTTATAGCTAAAAGATTACTTGGTATTAATACAGTGTCTAGCATCCTCTCTGGAGAAGACACATTGGCAGAAGAAGCTTCTTTGTCATTTGGCTAAGAACTCTTTTTTCTGCTAAGGTGCATCTAATGTAGTGGGTTCATTTATATAGCTGATCTTTGATGTAGGCTTAAGGTCCTCATCAGTTCAATTCATTAACTTATTCTTGGAGTCTCTTAGCTATTATTGTGTGCACTAAGAAATCAGAAAATCAAAATCGTACAAAGGCTAATCATTTAATTGATTATTAGCTTGAAACTTTTTAATATGGATAAGGATGGACATTCTTCAAAGGTAAGATTTCAAAACTATCAATTGGTAACCTTGTTCTCCTATTTGAAATGTATTTGGCACCTTTTTTTTAATCATCTGATATGTGGAAATGCTTTTCTTGGCTGAAAAATTCCATTCAGCAAATTCCTAAAACATAAAGGAGGGAAAAATTGAGAACGGAAGAATTTGTCAAAGAATTTTTATTTTTTATTTTTGTTGCAACCAAATTTGCTTTCACTGGTTTGCATCGCAAGGAGTTGCTTAAACTAATTTATTTTTCTTGCAGACCAGGTCTCATGCATATTTTGCTTGTTGCATGTGGACCTTCATGAGGCCAAGGTGGCTGCCACTCTTGAATATTTATCCACTATGCATGCGGATGTGGAACCAATAGTTCAAAGAACAAACGGACAGAGAAGCCCCTCAGAGGACCTCCCGATGGTGGAACAATGCTTTAAAAGAGGAAAATTTCATGTACGCTTTAAACGCAGAAATGGACGTGTCAGAGTGATGGTAAAGGAAAAGCTATTGTTCCTTTGCAAATTAAGATAGCTCGAGCACTTTATTTATCTTACACTGGTAATGATCTATTCTTAGAGGGAAGAGCTTTATGTTGAGGGATCAAGCATCAAATTTAAAGAAGTTTCATCTGAAGATGGAATGACTGCTCAAAGTCTTGTTCCAAAGGTGAGTTATTTGGCAGTTCAAACCTAGTAATAGTTTCTTCTCATTTCCTTGAATGGTGCAGCATACAGCTACAGTGAGCTCCTTTTGAGATACATCCACGTGTTAGGACGAGTTAGAAGTGGGATCATTTTACATCTATGTTAATGAATAACTTTTGTGATAGGTTCAATTCAATTTAGAGCTCTCAGAGAAGGAGAGACTAGACCGGGCGAAAGTCATACTCCCATTTGAGCACCAAGGTATGGGTGGACCTCTAGTTTAGGTTGTTACCATAGATTCAGTCCTTTTATGTGAAGATAAAATGGAAACTCATCCTATAATCCTACTATTTTTATTCCTTTCGGTTTGTTTATCTTTTAGTTTGGAAGTAAATATTGTTGTTTTGCTTCTCTCAGGAACTGGTAGACCCATTCAAATCTATGATGGCCGCAAATCGCTTAATGAAAGCGAAATTGAGCAGCAACAAGCATCAGTTGAGAAACCACAAACAACTGAGGATTCTGGCAGGGGTGAAATAATATATTTTCGGGATTCAGATGATGAGATGCCAGATTCAGATGAGGACCCCGACGATGATTTGGACATATGATAATGCATATTACCACTTGTAAACATCAGGACACCAGATTTATAGGATGAAGCTTCTAACGACCATCTTACAATCTAAATTGATGAAGCTTCTAACGACCAACTTACAATCTAAATTATGTCAAAAGGTCAGGCTGCCATTACCAAGTCCATGCCCATATCTTTTGCTGGTAGGATACTTGTACAATGGAACATCCTTGACCTTACCAGAATTGTAGGTTGACTGGCATGCCTGGTAAGTAGTCGGTTTAGTTTGTACGCTGCAAGTAATTTAAGCGCAGGTTATCATCAAGTAGTGTTTACCGTGTTGTGCTTGTTGCCTTTGACAACTCGTAGGTATAAGGGGTTGGATTTTACTGAACCGGTTAACCATTTGGGATTAGTACGGGTTAATTTTATCTGTGATTGTGCAAGTGTTGCAACTTTTACTAAACTAAGTTTAGTTTGCTACATGTGTTATCTGAAGTTTGTCTGTGTGCATTCAACTGTCCTAATTGCTTGCTCTTTGCATATTACTGATCTATTGGTCCAGTATAGGGGAGCTAAATAAAAAGTTGATTGATTCGATTTCTTAAAACAGATTTGAGATTTTGAGAACTTGCATTACAAATTCTATACGTTGTAACTTTGTAAATCAAAATGATATGATTAAGAATCTCAGTTATCACTTCGTTCAACTCTTCGGAAATGAAATGGAACAATGCTTTTGGAAGAATGGAAGGATTTCTAAATAGAACAACAAGTTCCTTGATATATCTGATGCAGAATGAGCGTGCATAAGTTTAGTCCCTTATTGACCAACTTGTAGTATAAAGGCTGAAATGTGGTTGTCTTGGAATGGTAAAACGAGAAACTTATCATAACTTGGAGGAATTTGCGGGTAGCACTTGAAAGGACCAACGCCAAGACAGAAAGGAAGGAAAAATGATAATCCAGGCAAGAGCTAATTACTCCCCGTAGCAAGACAATATTATCATCAAATGACCAAGAGTTAAATTCATGTATGGTCACTGAAATTTACCCACTTGAACAGTAGAGTAACAGAACTATTTTTGACTCATTAATAAGTAATTGAATTATGTGTGAATTGCTCAAAAATAAAACACGGGAGCTGCAAGTCCTGTTCAGGCATCAAAAATCCACTTTAAACTGCAAAACTGATCTATAGTAAAACCAAAATTAATAGGCTCTAAACATTTTCTATTTCCCCAGTCCAGGCTAGGAACCAGCTGAACTAGAAGATGGTATTTGATTTTGCTATACAAAAGTGAGTCATAACTGTACTAATCCCATCTAAGAAGGATAAAACAAATGCGGCCAGGATTATGATAAGAGTGCACCCCTGGACAAATTGAATGTCACATCTAAGGTTGATGAATACTATACAACAGCCATTTAAAGAATAAAAAAAATGATGAGACGACAAATTTGCTCTGCCATGTTATGAGGACCTTAACCCATCAGAAGGAACCTAAAAAGGTGAAAAGAATCAGATTCAGAGGTAAACCATAACTAAAAGCTTTATGATGCACATAAATCTAGCCCCTTAAGCCCAAAAGAAGTATATAGAACATTGTAAGTCCCAGAGAACCTAAATGAGCAAATCAAGCTTTCTCATAGCATTAATTAAGACCATGTAAAATGTGATAAACAGCCGTCAAACAGACTGATAAAACCGTAGAGATCAAAAAGAGGAAGTTTACAACCAGGAAGGTACCTCAAGATAAAAGGACAAGTCCAAGGTACATAGCTCCACAAAGAAAAACAAATGATATCATTCCCCTGCAAAATCTCAACAAACAGCAAATGATGTATGACCGCAAAATGTGAGAAAAATCAGATCCTGTTTTAATGCTATGACTAACCAGAGAACTCCCCAAAAAATACCAGCACAACAGCACGGACAAAGTTCAGCAAATTTCTCAGCATCGCTTGTGTTCACTCTTCGAGATATTAAATCATCATAGATATCTGCAATGCCATATTTGTTAGACCG
This sequence comes from Nicotiana glauca, assembly GCA_026770625.1. Taxonomy (NCBI): domain Eukaryota; kingdom Viridiplantae; phylum Streptophyta; class Magnoliopsida; order Solanales; family Solanaceae; genus Nicotiana; species Nicotiana glauca. The sequence goes on from MU729159.1 coordinate 83,258, forward strand.
TGTCATATTGCGAATGCAGAATTTTATTATTCCACAAAGAGAAAGGATAGTTTGTACCATATACTGAAAACAAGCTGTTCATAACACCTGTAGTAAATGAGAGAACCCATATAAGCAACACAACAGAATTGTAAGAGATAGAAAGGAAGAAGAGAAGCACATACCTATGAAGAGAATTACGTAACGAAGCATACGAACTTCCGTTTGTATTTGCAGAGCCCAAATTCCACCAATGAAAATGATAAATCCTGGAAAATCCAGTTTGTTCAGATCAATGACTAAACATAAAAAGCAGTTGTAAATCAAGTACTAAAACTAATCAGGATAGTGAATGTACAAACCAATGCAAAGTCCTCGAAGTGTCCACTGTTCAAGAAAGTAAAGCAAGTTAGATTACACAAGTAAAAAGTACAGCATGAGATATAATAAGTTTAAGGACTTGATTATCTGCTATCATTGTACAACACATAAATGCAAGTTTTTCTTACTTAGTTTCATACATTTTTTGCAAGGAAGAACACGATAAGCAAAGCGGCAATAAAACAACCAGCAGCTATCATTGCTGTGAGAACATATGTCGACGCAAGTATGAGAACCATTCCCCAAAAAGACGAACCTAGATCTTTAGGCAAAAAAAAAAAAAAAAAAGAGCACAACAATAGTCAGTGAAAGAAAGGTTGTCAGCACTGAAATAGACAAAGCAAACTACAGTAGATGAGCTAACTTGAAATGCATATCAATTTGGAACTTAAGCGGACACTTCATTTGTCTTTTACGAAATGAAAGCTTAAAGTTGTATTGAAAATTGTTTCAAGGAAGAGAAATTACATCCAGCAGGCAAGATAAGCCAAGAAACACCTCCACGGGTCTGTGTCACTCCCCCCTCATTGGCATGAACTTCTATGCCCACCACCTGTACTAGTAAACCAGAAAAAGTGTGGTTCAGAATATAAAGACTAAGAATTTATTATAATATGTTGTATTGATCTGGGGAACCATCCATCATATGTTGTTAGTTTTCCTCTTCCTCTATCCTTTCTGTTTCTAACTTTCATTTTCTACAGGTAAGGGCCAGTGCCAGCCATTCCACTATTTGTACATTGTCAGTTTTCCTCTTCCTCTATCATTTCTATTTCTATATTTCCATTTTAAAGTTAAGGGATGCAAGCTATTCTTTGGATATGTCGAGATAGCCAAGCCAGCTTAACCATTTCCTGAACTCAGCTTCAATAGTCACTACTAAACCATTTCTTAAGTTCCTCACATCTTGTTAATCCTTTCTTGTTCTGCAACTAAGCCATCACGGTGTTTGTCGTGTATTTACTATGCTAATTCTTGGAAAAATAAAAGAAAGGAAGGAAATTATAGAATTTAAATAAGGTTTTATAGCTAATTCATTGATACAGTGTATAAAGACGATTCCTTTGTCCCAACAGAATTCAATTTTTCCTTCATAGATTATCCCACTAGTGCACCTTTCTAAAGATGAAGCTTCTAGGGGTATTATACAGGTTATACTATAGAGAAATATTAGTTCTATCTCATTTTAATATTGATCCTACCATAATATTTTCCTCTAAACTTATCATTATGAATTAGTAAATCTTGTAAAGTATATACGACTTCTTGAGAAATTCTGGAATTCGAAAATCCCTACAAGATTAACACTCAAAGGGCTTCTCAAGATAAGATGTTGTTAAGTTCACGCATGAATTTAAGTATCAAGTAGCCATGCTCAAAACATAAGAAGGGAATAATAGAGAAATTTAAACCAAAACAGAAAATGGTCAAATTCATCTACAACTACAATGTTGGAATATCTAGTCTAGGTTCAACTTGATCTGCACAACAGTTCAAAGCGAATATTAACATGTGATGTAAATTGAGTCTAGAGAGTTTATGAAATAACTGATATCTTAAATTTCACTGTCTAAACATCAAAGAGCAAGCAATTAACCAAATGCTAGTAAATTGCAGAACATATATATACATTGAAGTGAAGCTGAAAACTATCACTTATTATTAGAATGGAATTGGATTGATATCCGAGTAGAAGTAAATATGCTTTGATGAGATTCAAAAATCATTTTACATCTAAAGTGTAGAGGAGAGAGATTATTACCTCACCACATGTGAGCTTACAAGCAATTGCATGGCTTAGTTCATGAAGAAACACAGTGATGAGCTTGAAAGGTGTTATAATAAATGTTCTCCATAGCTGTTATTCAATTATTAAAAGGAACAAGCAAAAATGAGTACAAAAGGAGAAATCAGTCAATTATTGAATAGTCAGAATTCAAATAGAAAGCAATATTATTTTCCATGACAATAATTACTACGTAAATACTTGAGATATAAAAGGAGAAGTAGATAGAGAGAGAAGGTTACAATAAAAATGAAGACGGTATAAACACCAATGGTGACAAGGAAGATGACTTGATCGTGGTTACAACAATCCTTAATCTCCCAGTTCGCCTTCATTTTCAGCTGTAATTACCTGATATATATCCAACACAATCCTTCAATTTTCAATCGATCCTCGATTGCAGGGGTCGAGGTTTTTTCTTTTAATTTTTCTTGCATATTTTTCAAAGAATTGAAGAGGCTAAATTTAATTGGTTAGAGTTTGTGCATTGTACGTAACGCTTTTAACAATGAGGAGAGACGCCAGAAGGAGGCGGCGTTTGCTGGTGGAGCTCCTCCCACTGACCGGCCGATGACTCTACGTCGTCGTTGATTTTTCCGAATTTCTGCCTTTACACCGGCAGAATTTTGTTGTTTTTTTTTTCCAGTCACATTGTTGACGATACGGTTTGTTATTTTGTTTTTCTGGTGGCAACAAGAGAATCAACCTTCCATTTTTGCCGCCTTTATATATATATTAGAAATGAGACTTAGCAATTGAGAGCGAAAGTAAAATATAGCATATGTTTCTCCAAGAATTTCATGTGTTAAAAGGTGGTTGAGCATGTTATTTATAGTTATACCTATAGAAACAAGATCCTAGGATCAAGCTTCACTTTAAATGATAATAAAGGAGTCATTGATGAGTATGTAACGCAGGTCATGAATGCAAATATTCTTTGTAACGGTTGCTCATTTAATGTTAGAGAATATTCTCTCATTGAATGCTATCCAATAACAAATACTCAATATGTTCCCGTTGATCATGCCCCCTTCGGGTTTTACCCGATATCGATTGCAGTTGTCGTATCCGGTACTCGTTGTTATTTGACTCGCCTTTTACCTGTATTTGCATTGGTCGGAAACTTAAGTTAGTATTAGAATTCTATGCAAATTTATGTTAAAAATATATTCTCAATGTCGCAATTATATCCAACAGCTATTTAATGTTTTGTATAAATATTTTAGTTTTTGAAGGGCATAAAAGTCGATCAATATTTTTATGTATATTTTTGTGGTTCGACAATTTGCATAAACTATTTGTGCTTTTATAATAACTAGTATTTATAAACGTGTGTTGCACGTTAATAATGACACATGATGGTTTAAATGTTTATTTATAGAACAATATAATTTAATTAATGAGGGAAATTTTATATATAATACTGCAACAATCATCTAAATGCTGAAAAATATTGTTACATTAGCATAATACGTGAATTCAAAATAAAAGGATATCATCAAAACTTACATAAATGATCAATTATAGTCATGTTAAGTAGATAGTTATATATTGTAGTTTAAAGGTATCTAATATGATGGTATCTTACCGAACACTTATGTTTCCTTCTAGTGCTTTGGTTACTTTGCCGTAACCAGAACTCTTGTTGTCGATGTCGATATCTCTCTTGAAAGTGCAACATATAGTTATTCGTGTAAGAAAATATATTATGGTAAATATAGTCCAATATTTAGGATGTTTGTCCTTGTGGTTTATTTATTATAACTACAAAACATAAACATACTGAAAATTATTTTCACACAAATCTAAAAGGATATTCTTTAACTTCGGAAAACGAAAGTTGAATTCGGGGATAAACACATACTTAGAAGCACATTGATCAGTATCATAAGTTCTGCATATATGACTTTATTGTCAAAACTTCTATATACCATATTTGTACTATTACATAAGCTATTCACCGGAGCAAAATTTTCGATAGCATGACGGTTATATTTTTCTTCAAAACCTACCTCTATGCATTGGAAGATCAATTTTAACTTAGTCTCTCTCTCTCTCTCTCTATCTCTCTCTCTCTCTCTATATATATATATATATATGGTGACACTAACATATGTAAGAAATAATAAAATTGACAACAAACATACACGGTAGAAGGTCATTTGGTATTGAAGAATTTAAGTATTCTTCTTGGTAGTAATTGTTGGTACCAAATTTTGCTGAGTCACAATCGAAAAATATTTCGTTTTTACGGTAAAACTTAGCAATCAACCTTTTATTTAGTTGATCAACATTTCCATTTTCGCTAGCTAAGATAGCTCTTTAATTTCTATCATGTAATTTGCACAAATTGCGTTTATATTTCTTGTCATTTGAATATTTTTCATTGAGGTCATAAGTATATTTTTGTCAAGCTAGCTTTTATAGTTTCTACTTTGGTCAATTTTGGAACTACAAATCGTACTTGACAGAAATCACCTCTCAAACTATTACGTTCCACCAAATGGTTCATCAATATCCAATATATTTCTAAACCTCTGGGCGATTGTTTGCAAAATCATTAGTGGTATTGGCTCTTACCAACCTTTTTCTTTCTTTTCTCACGCAATTATATTCTTAAAAATTTTCTTAGTTGTTCTTTAATAGTTGGGTATATTTTTCTATATCACAAGAAAAATTAATAATAAAAAATATTATTTTAGTAGAAAAGTAGTTCATATATAATAATATATTATTATGAAATTATTTTCTCAATTTCGACGCTTTATGCAGTTAGTTTAGTATTACTTTTTTTGTTTGTATTGAATATAATAGAGTGGTAAAGTGTGATGACCCGACTCGTCGTCACGTGAGTTACTGCTTTATTTTTCCCATTTTTCAGTTTCTTTATGCTTCATTATCCGTATCTTATGTGATCGAGTTGGTTCGGAGAGGTTTTGGTAGGAAATGAGACACCTAGTCTCTTTAAGGAAGGTTTGGTTTGGAAAAGTCAACCGGATATTGACTTATGAGTTACAGGGTTCGGATGTAATTTTCGGTGACTCAGTTAGCTTCGGGGGATGATTTGTGACTTAGGAGCGTGATCGGAATTAATTTTGGAGGTCCGGTGTAGAATTAGGCTTGAATTGGCGAAGTTAGTATTTTGGCGAATTCCGGTTGATAGGTGAGATTTTGATCCGAGGGTCGGAATGAATTTCCGAGAGTTGATGTAGCTTCGTTAGGTGATTTGGGATGTGTGTGCAAAATTTCAGGTCATTCGGAGGTATTTTGGTCGGGTTTTTTATCAAATGTGTGTTTCGAAACTTTTAGAAGAACTTAGGCTTGAATCCGATGTAATTTGATGGTTTTGGTATTTTTTGTGGTGTTTTGATGATTGGAGCAAGTTCGAATGATGTTTTAGGATAGGTTGGCACTTTTGGTTGAGGTCCCGGGGGCCTCGGGGTGATTTCGGATGGCTATTGGGATGAATTTTGGACTTGTGTTATTGCTGGGATTGCTAGTTCTGGTATTTCCGCATCTGCAGAAATAGGACCGCAGAAGCGGTCTTGCAGATGCGGGGAGGTGGATCGCAGGTGCGAGTTTCTTGGAAAGTTGGCTTTCCGTAGAAGCGGTCGATTTTTCGCAGGAGCGGAATCCGCAGATGCGGAGTTTGACCGCAGAAGTGGTCCAGGCATTTAAGTGGAACTCCACAGAAGCGGAAACCACAGATGTGGTATATGGATCGCAGATGCGAAAAGGTCTGGCCAGAAAGGGTTTTAAATTTTCATTTTGTTCCACGAGCTAAGGTATTTTTCCACCATTTTTGAACATCCTTGAGAGCTTTTGGACGAGAATTGAAGGGTATTTCGACTGGGATTGATTAGAGGTAAGTTCTACGACCTAAATGCATGATTTAATTGTAGAATCAACCTAGAAATTCATGAAAATTTATCAAAAAGGGGGGAAAGAACTAGGGCTTGAGTTTTGATATTTCAAATTGGGTTTTGATGGGTCATTTGAGCTCGGATTTTGGGAGTTCTTGATATGTATAGACTCGTGGCGAGATAAGAAATCCGTTGATGTAAAATTTTTTGGAATTCAAGAAGTGGGCCCGGGGCTGGGTTTTGCAAATTCCGTGATTTTCGATGTTTTTCGATTCTTTTCGATTGGGTTATGTTCCCTTAGCCTATTGTGATGAATTCGTTGTGGTTTTGATCAGATTCGACGCGCGAGGAGGCTGATTTGAGAGGCAAGGGCATAGCGAGCTAGGATTTTTGTTGGCTTGAGTTGAGTAATGATAGTAAATGATATCCTGAGGGTTTGAAACCCCGGATTTGCAGAACGTAGTGCTATATTGAAATGAAACACGAGCTTTATGATGAGCGCGTGATTATTTACTACTGGGGATTGTGACTTGGTCCGTCCCGATTGATATTTTTACCGCGTATTTAACTGAGATGTGTTTGTTATCAACATGATTTGGGCTTATTGCCATATTTTGGGCTTCATGCCGACTACTTGAGTCCTTCTGAATTTTTATCACTGTTTCCTCACTATTTGATATACTACTTGCACTCAGTCCTGTTGATTATACTGTTTTACTATCTCAGCCACTTTAATTGAATTTTGAGACTTAAATGATATTTCCACTATTGTTTGGGCTGAGCACTACTATTTTATTGATGCCCAAGGGGCTTACGATGTTTTCTGGACTGAGTGAGGCCGAGGTCCTGAGATACATTTATATGCCACGAGGTGGCTTGAGTGACGTGAGGAGGCTTTCGGGCCTTGTGAATGATGTGAGGAGGCTTTCAGGCCTTGTGAGTGATGTGAGGAGGCTTTCAGGCCTTTTGAGTGATGTGAGGAGGCTTTCAGGCCTTATGAGTGATGTGAGAAGGCTTTCAGGCCTTATGTTGATATAGCGCTTGGGCTGTAAGGGGCCCCTCCGGAGTCTGCACACCCACAATGAGCGCGGGTACCCATATGATCTGAGAGTGATCCCGAGGGACTGATACTATGCTGAGTGACTAATACTGAGCCCGAGGGGCTGATACTGTTCTGAGCAATTGATACTGAGCCTGAGGGGCAGTTATCTACTCATTATTTACTTGTCATTTTACCTAATTTACCTGTTTTTAAAAGGATATTTCGTTTGACTCTTTACTGTTTTACTGCTTCTAAGCGATTTACTGCCTGATATAGAATTGCCTTGTGAATTTATGTGTTTTCATGCCTTCGCTTATTATTTATTATTATTACTCACTGGGTCGGAGTACTCACATTACTCCCTGCACTATGTGTGCAGATTCATGCATAGCAGAGTCCGCACCTGAGCACTAATTCCTTCCAGACCAAGCAGCGAATTGGACTTACGAGGTAGCTGTTGACGTCCGCAGCCCCTTGTCTCCCCTATCTTACCTCATTTATGTTTTCTTCAGACTATTGTATCAGATATTATATTCTGTAGACTTATAGCAAACTCTGTAGAAGCTCATGACTTATGACACCCCGGTTTGGGCTATGTCGGGATAGTATCCTTTGCTATTATCGCTGTTTCTGCATTTATAATTGCTTTACACATGTTTTGGATTTGTTAATATTAATTATTTGTTAAAAGAGGTGTTTGCGTTGTTCTTGCTAGCCTTGTCTTCACGAGAGGCGCCATCACGGTCGGGTTTGGGAATTGGGCCTTGATAAGTTGGTATCAGAGCCTAGGTTACTAGGTCTCGCGAGTCATGAGTTAGTTTAGTAGAGTCTCGTAGATCGGTATGGAGACGTATGTACTTATCCTCGGGAGGCTGCAGAACCTTTAGGAAAACTTTACATTCTTGAAATTCTTGTCGTGTGAACTTGTTGATCCGAGTACTAAATTTCTCTTTATTCTATCCTCTCACAGATGGTGAGGATACGAGCTACCGGACGTGATGGACGACCACCAGTACCACCCACCGAGGCCACCAGAGGCCGTGGACGCGGTCGTGGTCGTGGCAGAGGCAGAGCAGCAGGGGCAGCACCTGTGGATCCTCCAGCTGCCCCAGCTTAGGACCAGGCTCCAACATCACTAGTTCAGGCACCAGTTGTGCCCATTGTGATTCTGGGTCTTCAGGAGACTTTGGCTCAGATTTTGACAGTTTGCACTGGCCTGGCTCAGGCAGTTTCAGCCACCACAATAGCAATTACTTTGCAGGCTAGGGAGGCAATCAGACCCCCGCTGCTCGCACACCTGAACAGGTAGTGCAGGGATTACAGACTCCATAGGCACCTCCCGCTCAGCCAGTTACACCATTACAGGAGTCCAGGGTTCCAACTATGCCTGAGGATGAGTAGCATCGCCTCGATAGGTTTGGTAGACTCCAGCCTTTGACATTCAGTGGAGCTGAGGGCGAGGATGCCCAGGGTTTTCTTGACAGGTGTCAGCGGATGCTCCATACAGCAGGGATTCTGGAATCTAGTGGTGTGGCATTTACCACCTTTTAGTTTACTGGGGCTGCCTTCACTTGATGGGAGGCGTATGAGAGGCGTAGGCCAGCTGGTGCAACACCTTTGACTTGGCAAGAGTTCTCCACTCTCTTCTTAGAGAAGTATGTACTGCAGTCCCGCAGAGAGGAGCTGTGCAGGCAGTTCGAGTGGATACAGTAGGGAGATATGACTGTGTCTCAGTATGAGATGAGGTTTTCAGAGTTGGCTCGTCATGCCGTCTGGATAATCTTGTCGGATCGTGAGCGGATCGTGACTAGAGAGAGAGTATTAGATGTTTCATTCGAGGAGGTGGTTGATATAGCTCGAGAGATTGAGGCGGTTCGCCATCAGGATCCAGAGGAGAGGGAGGCCAAGAGGCCTCGAGGTTCTGGCAGTTACAGTGGCGCTCCTTCGAGAGGCCAGTTCCATCATGGTCGGGGTCGTTCTTTCAGGCCCACTCAGTCGGCCCATCCCGAGTATCGTGGGGCATATTCAGGTCGTAGTTATCGTAGTCCTTAACAGAGTCAGCCTTCACTCAGCGCTCTTCCAGCACAGAGTTTATCTCGTGCTCTGTATGCTCAGGGTTCTTCCAGGCCAAGTGCATCAGCTAGTCACTCCGGCGCGAGGGGTTCCCTTCAGTCCCATTCTCCAGCACCTGGGAGTTGTTACGAGTGTGGAGAGTTTGGGAATATATGGAGGCAGTATCCTCATCGTACTGCTAGCTCGTCTCAGCAGAGGGGTCAGCCCTCGTCTTTTGGTCTAGTTTCTTCAGCACCCGCCCAACCAGCTAGGGGTGAGGGTCAGGAAGCCAGGGGTCGCCCCAGAGGTGGAGGTCGATCAGGCGGTGGTCAGGCTCATTTTTATGCTCTTCATGGCAGGACATATGCCATTGCTTCAGATGCTGTCATTACAGGTATTATTTCAGTCTGCCACAGAGATGCCTCAGTCTTATTTGATCCCGGTTCCACCTATTCTTATGTGTCCTCATATTTTGCTCATCATTTGGTTACGTCCCGAGGGTGTCTTGCTTTACCTGTTCATGTATCTACCCCGGTAGGCGATACTATTATTGTAGACCATGTGTACCAGTCATGTTTGGTGACTATTGGGGGTCTGGAGACTCGAGTTGATCTATTGCTATTTAGCATTGTGGATTTTGATGTTATTTTGGGCATGGAATGGTTGTCTCCGTGTCATGCTATTCTAGACTGTCATGCTAAGACAGTCACATTGGCTATACCGGGTGTACCGAGGATTGAGTGGCATGGTGTGACTGATTATATTCCTAGCAGGGTGATTTCATTCTTAAAGGCCCAGCGTATGGTTTGGAAGGGTTGCCTTTCATATTTGGCATTTGTGAGGGATGTTGGAGCCGAGACTCCTAGCATTGATTTTGTTCCAGTTGTGAGGGAGTTTCCTGATGTATTTCTTGCAGACCTACCAGGCATGCCACCGGACAGGGATATTGACTTTGATATTGACCTGGTGCTGGGCACTCAGCCCATTTCCATAAGCCTCAAAGGAATTGAACTGCACGAAAAGGAAATCAAGAAGGGAAGTACTCCTAACAGTCCTACAGCCTCCCGAGGATAAGTACAGACGTCTCCGTACCGATCCGCGAGACTCTACTACACTTGCTCATGACTCGTGAGACCGACGGAAACCTAGTGCTCTGATACCATGTTGTCACGACCCAAAATCCAGTAAGGGTCGTGGTGGCACCGGACTCCGCTGTCAGGCCAGCCAACTCTAATACTAAATTAAATCTCGTTTTAACACTTTTGAAATTCAGGATTTTTCCTTCATTATTTAGAAATTTTAAAGAACATAGTTTCAAATCAAATTTAAAAGTTAAGCAATTAATACAATACATCGAACCATCCCAGAACCCGGTGTCACAAGTGCATGAGCATCTACTGATAAGAGAAATAAAATACAACATCCGTCTGAAATACAGTGGACGAAAAGTAAATACAGTACACTAAAAGGGACTACTCTAGCTACGGCCGTCTCGAATGATGCAGCTCACCTAGTCCCAGAATCCTCCGTGCTGCTATGCCCAGTAGGCCACTGGAGTTGCAAATACCTGTGCAAAAAAATGCACAGCAAGTGTAGTATGAGTACAAAAATAACATATACCCAATGAGTATCTCGCCTAATCCCGAAGGGGTAGAGACGAGATGGTCAACTTTGACACTTACTAATGGTCCAATAATATACTAAAACGTGAGGAATTCATGGATTTATATAGCATGCTCTAGTTCACAAAACTGTAAAACAGGTAAACACCTTTAATAATTAGCAAAGGATTTTCAGGATTTCTTTTCTTTTATCTTCAGTAATTCATGTCAGGACAAAAAGGCAATAACTACATCAAGTACTTCAAGTAAGTAACATAAACATGCGCATATCATGCCGAGGTGATGGCTCGATCCAACAAAAATGTAAACTGTGCACTGCCGAGGGTCGAACGGCTCGAACCAATAGATGCATCTATTTTTCCCGCTCGCGAATCATCCATGCGACGCGGTCAACGTAAAGTAAATAAATACCCTAATCGCGAATCATCCATGCGATGCAGTCAACATAAAGTAGACAAATACCCTGCTCGCGAATCATCCGTGCGATGCAGGTATACACAAGAATACATGCTCAACCAGAAAAATTTAGAATTTTCGGGAAACATTTTATCAAATAAAAACCAAATCCTCTTTTAACAAGTTAAGAAAATAAAGTTTATCCTTTTTAAAATTCATTTACTAGTTCAATTTGATTTTTACAATTCAAATGTCAATAAGATTGCAAATATCGCAAGTATATCATGCTTTTGGGTCCTAGACTACCCGGACAATAGCATAATAGTAGCTATGCACGGACTCTCGTCACCTCGTGCATACGTAGGCCCCCAAAAATAGGAGAACATAACCAATTAACTCACCTAAGGGGTAATTTCCCCCTCACAAGATTAGAAAGGAGACTCACCTCGCCCCAAAGATCCACAACCGGCATTCTACATTCTTCCGAAGACTTGCACCAATGAACAATGCTACAAAACTAGCCAACGATCATATAAATCCATTATATATGCTCAATTATATTTTACAACCCAATTTATAACAATTCCTAACCCCGAACGAAAAGTTGACAAAAATGCCCTCGGGCCCACGTGCCCGAAATCCAAAATTTCTTGAAGATAAAGGTTACCCATGACCTTAAGAAATCAAATATACAATTTTCTCTTAATTTCATACTCAAAATCGTGGTCAAAATTCAAGAACACAAATTTTCTAGGTCTTTCTCTAACCCTCAATTTTCTACCCATTTACATGCTAAAAATCCATACATAATCAATGTATTTAACTCATAATAGGTGGAGATAACATACCTTATCATTGATGATGAAAACCCTCTCTTGGAGCTCCCCAAAAATCGCTCAAGCCATGAAGAAATGAGGGAAATGAACTAAATCCCCGATTTTAAAACACCTTCGGCCTTTAGCAATTTTCGCTTCTGCGGAACCTTGACCGCTTCCGCGGTCCCGCTTTTACGGGTCAATAGTTGCTTCTGCGACTTCCACTGGACCTCCCCATTTCGCTTATACGATCAGCCTTCCGCAGATGCGGTCCCGCTTCAGCGAAACCTTGACCGCATCTGCGGTCCACACGCCCTTGGTCAATTTCGCTTTTGCGTCTCCCTCTCCGCTTCTGCGGTTCCATATCAGAGGATCAAGGGCTGCTTCTGCGGTCCTGGCTGCCCTCACGCTCAACTGCTTCTGCGGCTTCATCCTCGCTTCTGCGAGGCCGCTTCTGCGGTCCTATTTCCGCAGAAGCGGAAATACCAGCAACCAGATTCCTTCAGCTATTCTTCAACTTCCAAATTTGGTCCGTTAGCCACTCGGAATCCACCCGAGGCCCCCAGGACCCCAACCAATCATACCAACCAATTGCAAAACACATTACGGACCAGATCGAGGCCTCAAATCGCATCAAACAATGCTAAAACCATGAATTACACCCCGATTCGAGCTTTATGAACTTTGAACTTTCCAACTTCTATTTCCGATGTTTAAACCTATCAAATCATGTCCGATTGACTTCAAATTTTCCACCCAAGTCACATTTGACATTGCGGACCTACTCCAACTTCTGGAATTGGATTCTGACCCCGATATCAAAAAGTCCACTTCCGGTCAAACTTCTCAAAAACCTTCAAATTTCTATCTTTAGCCAAATGGCTTCAAAATGACCTACGGAACTCCAAATTCACTTTCGATCGTGCTCCCGACTCCAGAATCACCATACGAAGCTACTCCCAGTCTCGTAATCCCAAACGGACATCGATAACGCTGAAATACACTCCAAGCCAAACTTAAGAAATTTCTTCCAAAATGCTAACTTCCACAATAGGCGCCAAAACGCTCCCGGGTCATCCAAAACCCGATCCGGGCATACGCCCAAGTCCGATATCATCATACGAACCTAATGGAACCTTCAGATCCCGATTCCGAGGTTGTTTACTCAAAGATCCAATCCTAGTTCATTCTTTCAACTTTAAGCTGCTCAAATGAGAATTTTCATTTAAATTTAACTCCGATCTTCCTGAATTTAAATTCCGACCATGCGAACAAGTCACAATACCTGAAATGAAGCTGCTCATGGCCTTAGACTGCTGAATGACGCGCTAGGTCTCGAAACGACCGGTCGGGTTGTTACAGTCACACCTCATTTTTACCTACACCCCCTCTTGAATTTTCTTCTTATTCAATTCAATCCTAGGTTAAAATTCTAATTGCTTAAATACCCCTTTTCCTCCCCCAGATAATATCTAAAAACCTCTCCTCTCTCTTCACATGTGACCCCAACCTTATCCTCTAGAGGCTTACCCCCCCAATAACAAGAAAATATTCCCTACACCAATTTCCTAGAATACCCTCTTAAACCTTGCTATTTACTTCAAAGTCCCAAATGGGTCCAATTGAACCAGTGGCTAAACCAGACATGGGCTCAAATCTGACCCAAAAACTAAACCAATTCCCTGAAGAGGAGTCTATAATGGCTTCAAATCCCAAACAACAATAATAGAACCAAATCAGTAAACTATGCCAAATAGAGAAAATACTTAAAAGATTTCAAAACTAAACCTAAACAAATTGACTGATTAAATAACACAAATAGGCAGGAAATTAACTAGGCTATCAAGATAAACCTAATTAAACTAGGCGACTAAATAAAAGATGGAATCAAAATTTTATTCAAGCTAATAATAAAACTTAACGGACCAAGAAAATCAGAGAACATGCTTTCACGATTTGAATGAGAAACGAACAGAAAACAATTTGAATTCAAAATATGGTCGAGTATTCAGAGTAAAAATAAACTAACTAAAGAAAAGGAGAGGAAAAAAAGATGAAACGGACAAAAAGATGAGGACACTTACCAATTCAGAAATCAACAGCATACCTCATACCTTGATTTAATGAGACTAATGTTGAACATTTGTTCTTTGTCAAGAACAACTGAACAACATCAGTTCTCGTCGACTCAAACTTCAAAACTCGAAAGAAAATAGCGACATATGCTCATGCAGGCCATTGGGTTTGATGAAGAATGATTTCAGGCTTTTAGGGCTCGACCTCGGACTTAAGATTCGAGGAGTTCTAGACAGATTCGAGGAAAATCGACAATAGATTAGGTGTAAGGGGGTCGTGGGGGTTGTGTGGTATTAATTTGAGAGTGATTGGAGATGGCACCGCCACTTGAGAAAATGAGGGCGGCGCTAGGGTTCGTGGCTGCGAATCAAGATTTGAGGAGTTTGGGCAAGTTTTAAAGGAAGCTGGGTGGTGATTTGAGGTGAGGAGGCGAAGACGAGGCTGTGGTGTTAATTTCACGGTGATTGAACGCCGGCCGCCGCCGTAGGCGATTTCCGGCAGGCGGCAGGCGGTGGTTCAGGGCGGAGTTGTGAGAGACAGTTATGGGGG